>JAJPUD010014255.1:0-12434 GCA_023553655.1 Myrmecobius fasciatus
CCAAAATTTGTGGGATATGGCCAAAGCGGTTATAAGGGGGCAATTTTTTATCTCTAGATGCTTACTTGTATAAAACAGAGAAAGAAAAGATCAACGAATTGGGCTTATCATTAAAAAAAAAAACTAGAAAAAGAGCAAATTAAAAACCCTCAAGTAAATACTAAATTGGAAATTCTAAAAATAAAAGGGGAAATTAATAAAATTGAAAATAAGAGAACTATTGAATTAATAAATAAAACTAAGAGTTGGTTTTATGAAAAAAACAACAAAATAGATAAGCCTGTAGTTAATTTGATAAGAAAAAGGAAAGAGGAAAATCAAATTGTTAGTCTCAAGAATGATAAGGGAGAACTTTCCTCCAATGAAGAGGAAATTAGAGTAATAATTAGAAGTTACTTTGCCCAAGTTTATGCCAGTAAGTTTGATAATCTAAACGAAAAGTTGCTCCAAATCACTTTTGATCAGAGAAATGCAAATTAAGACAACTCTGAGGTAGGACTACACACCTGCCTAATACATTGGTGGTGGAACTGTGAACGGATCCAACCATTCTGGAGTGCAATTTGGAGCTAAGCTCAAAAAGTTGTCAAACTGTGCATACTCTTTGACCCAGCAGTTTTTCAATTGGACTTATATGCCAAAGAGATCTTAGAGGAGGGAAAGGGACCCACATGTGCAAGAATGTTTGTGGCAGCCTTTTTGCAGTGGCTAGAAACTGGAAACTGAATGGATGCCCATCAATTGGAGAATGGCTGAATAAATTATGGTATATGAAAGTTATGGAATATTATTGCTCTGTAAGAAGCGACTGGCAGGACGATTTCAGAGAGGCCTGGAGAGACTTGCATGAACTGATGCTGAGTGAAACGAGCCGAACCAGGAGAACATTATACACAGCAACATCAATATTACATGATGATCAAATCTGATGGACATGGCTCTCTGCAACAATGAAATGTCTCAAACCAGTTCCAATTATTCAGTGAAGAAAGCCATATACACCCAGAGAAAGGAATGTGGACCACAACATAACATTTTCATGTTCTCTATTGATATTTGCTTGCATTGTGTTTCCTTTCTCTAATTTTTTTTCTTGTAGATATGATTTTTCTTGCACAATAATGATAAGTGTGGAAACATATATACATATATTCATTCGACTTGTCAAGTATTTTAACATAATTAACATGTAGTGGACTACCTGCCATCTAGGGGAGGGGAGAGGACTGGGGGAAAATTTTTATAATGGAAAGCTTTGTAAAGATCAATGCTGAGGAACTACCCATACATATGTTTTGCAAATAAAAAGCTTTAATAAAAAAAAAGGATTATACTTAAATAGTGAAGGAGTGAGTCAGTTACATTGTGATAATGCAAAATAGTGCATAACCAAGAAAGAAGAATGCTCTTAGAGAAGGGGGAAGAAGAATGGGTGGATGGGGAGGAAATATCTCACATAAAATAAGCATGTAAGTAAGAAGTTTTTGATGGGTTTATTTTTAACAATAGAGACAAAATGGTGGATTGTGAGAGGCAATGCTTAAATCTCACTCACATATAAATTGGATCAAAATGGAAAAATAGATTCAGATCTACAAACTCATTTGGTTAGAGAAATCTATTTTACCCAACAGAGAAGTAAAAGGGTAAAGGATTTAAAAATGAGAAGAAATGACAAAAAGGAAAGTAAAGAAAAGACAGTCATGGTCATAAGTAAAATGAGAGAAAGGATAAAATAAGCAGCTAGGTGATACAACGGATAAAGTGCTAGCCTTGAAGTAAAAAAAAAAAAAAAAAAAAAAAGAACAATTTAGTTTCAATCTGGCCTAAAACACTTACTAGCTTTATGGCAAATTTACTAGCATATCATTTAAAACCATTTATTTCAATTTCCTCATTTATAAAATGACTTGGAGAAGAAAACAGTGAACCATTCCAGTATTTATGCCAAGAAAATCCCCCTCCTTAAAAGGATGACAATGAATTGGATGTTACTAAACACCAGCACTTTGGCAATCACTTGCCTTAATCCACTGCAGAACAAAATGGCAAAATAGTTTAGTATATTCCCCAAGAAAACCCCATCGATAGTATAATACACAAGGTCACAAAGAGTCAAACACAACTCAATAACAACAACATGAGGATAATAATAATGCTACCTTATTCAGGATTAAATGAGTTAATATTTATCAAATACTTTACAAACCTGAGCTATACAAATACTAGGTTTTGAGGGAAGCAGCTGGATGGTACAGTAAATAGAGCTTTGGGCTTGGAATCAGGAAAACACATTTTCCTGAGTTTAAATCTAGTTTTTTTCATTTACTAGCTGTATGACCCTATGCAAGTCACTTAACCCTATTTGCTTCAATTTCTCATCTATAAAATGGTTTCAAAATGGAAATTGCAAACCATTCAGGTTTTCCTGCCAAGAAAACTAAATGAGGTCACAGAGAGTCAGGTATCACTGAAAATGACTCAACCACAATAAAAGGATAAAACTAGAGAGAAAGACAAGGAGAAGAAAATAGGATGGTGGGAAATGATGATTAGCAATCATACCTATAAATGTAAATTAGATGAATTCACCCATATTATACAGACAGATAGAAAATAGATTAGAAAAATCTATAGTTTACAAGAAATATACTTGAAATAGATACACAGAGGTTTAAAATAAGGGGCTGGAATAGAACCTATTAAGATGTAGCTGACATAAATAAAGGAGAATTAGCAATTATGATCTCAGATGAAGCAAAACCAAAACTAAATCTAATTAAACAGGATAAGCAGGGAAACTACATCTTGCTAAAAGAAATCATAAACAATGAAGTAACATCATTGCTAAACATATATAACTAAATGGCATAGCAAACAAATTTTTAAAGACAAAATTAAATGAAATACAGGAGGATATAGACAGCAAAACTATACTAGTGGGGGACCTCAACTTTCTCCTCTCAGAGCTAGATAAACTTAATCATAAAATACATAAAAATAAATCAAGGAAATGATTAGAATATTAGAAAAATGAAGACATGATAAACTTCTGGAGAAATCTCAATAGGAAAAGAAAGAAATATGCCGTTCACAAAAATTGACCACATATCAGGATATTAAAAACCTTGCAACTAAATGCAAAAGAAGCAGAAATGTTAGATGTATCCTTTTCAGACTACAAGGTAATAAAAATCATATTCAATAAAGGGTCACACACATATAGATTCAAAGCTAATTGGAAACTAAATAATCTAATTCTAAAGAATGAATAGATCAAAGAATAAATCATATAATCAATAATTTCATTAAAAAGAATGATAATGTTGAGATAAAGTCCCAGAATTTATGGGATGCCACAAAAGCAGTACTGAAAGGAAAATCTCTCTCTCTCAAAATATTGCATCAATAAAAACAATAAAAAGTTAAACACCAAAATGAAAATCTTGAAAATCAAAGGAGAGATTAATAAAATTAAAATTAGAGCTGGATTTGTAGGAGGGAGCTAAATAAACAAACCATGAATTTCATTTACAAAAGAAAGAAAGCCAAATTACCAATATAAAAAATGAAAAGGGTGAGTTCACTGCCAATTAAGATGAAATGAAGGCAATTAGGAAGTATTTTGCCCAGTAATACCAATAAAACTAACAATATAAGAGGAATGGATGAATATTTACAAAAATATTAATTGACTACATTAACAGAAGAAAAAATAAAATACATAAATAATTCAATCTTAGATAAAGAAATTGAACAAGTTATCTATGAGTGCCTAATAAAATATTCCCAGGGCCAAATGAACTTTCAAGTAAATTCTCCTAAACATTTAAGGAAAAAAATAAAATCCCAATGCTATATAAATGCCATATAAATTATTATTACCCTTGATTCTAAAAAATAGTAAATAAGTCTAACTTCCTTTTATGATGGAATATGTTTTTAGTATCTAAACCAGGGAGTATAAAATCAGAGAAGGAAAATTAAGAAGTAATTTCCTTAATGAATTTTATGTAAAAAAAATGAAATTCTAGCAGAGATGATAACAATATATCACAAAGACCATGCAATATGATCATACGGGATTTATTTGATGAATACAGAGGATTATTCAATTTTAGGAAACTTGTCAGTATAATTGACCACATCAATTACAAAAACAAGAACTATATGATTATTTTAATAAATTCAGAAAAACCCATTGACAAAACACAATACTCATTCCTCCTAAAAAGATGAGAAAGCACAGGAATCAATGAAATCTTCCTTAAAATTATTTGTAGTACATATCTAAACCCCCAAAAAAGCATTATCTCTAAATCCTTTCAAGAGGCAAGATCAGAGGTGAAGGAAGATTTCTATTATCACCACTAGTTTTCTAAATTGTACTCGAAACACTAAATATAATAATGCAAGCAAAACTGAAGGAATAAAACATGCGATGAAAAAGAAAAACTATTACCCTTTGACGATGATATGATGCGGGATCAGAGCCAAGATGACAGAGTAAAGAAATGACTCTCTGTGCTCTCCTCTGACCTTCTCTCAGACCAACAGCAGATTAAGTCTCTGAACTGGTTCTGGAGTCAAAGCTCCTTCAAACATTTGGAGTACAAGACATTCCCAGAAGTAGTTACCTTGGAAGAGTTCCAGAGCAAGTCTATTTCAGATGGGGAGGGGATTGGTCAGTTTGCCGAACTCAGATGGCAGTTCCAGGAGAGGGTAGGAAGCTGGGACAGACTTAGTGTAGCAGTAAGCACCTGGGAAGTTTCTGGGAGGCTTTTGGGACATTCTGCCCTGGTTGTGAGCAGGTATTTTTGTAGATCTGCCTTTTGTAAAAGGTAGATTATAAACCACTGGGCCTGGATAGCCCAGCACCAGAAGTCAATCAGCAGAACTGCCCCAGGGCAAAGCAAAGCAGCTGTTGCTCCTCTGCTTTAAAGAGACCTCAAGTTTTTTTTTTTTTTTTAAATGAATAAAAAACAAAAAAGAACTCTCACCATAGACAGCTTTTATGCAGGGAGAGAAGAACAGTCTTCAGATACTGAGGTGCCTAAAGGTAAAACAACTCCAGAGGAAGCCACAGATGGAGACATGAGCTGGTCCCCATTTCACAAGGCTTTCCTGGAAGAATGCTTAAAGAATCTCAAAAATGAATTGGAAGAAAAATGCAGAAATGAAGTGAGATCATTGCACAAATGATATAATGCCCTACAAAAGAGATATGAAAAAGACATCAATTCGCTGAAAAACAAAATTGGTGAAATGGAAAAAGTAGGCAATGAACAAATTGGCCAATTACAAAAGGAGATAAAAAAGGTAACTGAAGCAAATAATACATTAAAAGTTAGAATTGAACAAATGGAAGGGAATGATTCAATAAGACTTCAAGAATCAGTCAAACACAAACAAACAAAAATGAAAAAAAAATAGAATATATGAAATATCTACTATGAAAAATAACTGACTGGGAAAATAGATCTAGGAAAGACAATTTAAGGATTGTTGAACTTCCTGAAAACCATTGATGAAAAAAAGAACCTATACACTATCTTACAGGAAATCATGAAAGAAAACTGCCCTGATGTTTTAGAAGAAGAAGGTAAAATAGCCATTGAAAGAACTCACCGATCACCCTTGAAAGAGACCCCAAAATTAAATTCCCAAGGAATACCATGGCTAAATTTCCTGACTATCACACCAAGGAAAAGATATTGCAAACACCTAGAAAGAAACAATTCAAAACCGAGGAGCCATAATAAGGAACATCCAGGATCTATCAACCTCTACCTTAAAGGACTGAAGGGCCTGGAATCAGATATTCCAAAAGGCAAAGGAACTTGGATTATAGCCAAGAATAAGGTATCCAGCTAGAATTAATATTATCTTTCAGGGAAGAAGATAGACATTTAATGATATAGATGAATTTCACCTATTTCTAATGAAATGGCCAGATCTGAACAAAAAAATTGACCTCCAAATATAGAACTCAAGAGAAGCATAAAAATGTAGAAAGGAAAGAACCCTTGAGAACTATATTTCTATTTTAAGTATACTTAGAGAATGAGGTATAATTTTATTTTACTTTTATAATATGAAAAAGAAACTATAGGTGGAGGTGGAAAGGGGATTATACTGGAAAAAGAGGAAACGGGGGAGGACTGTTTGAGGGAGGTGGTTGTCAAAAATAAAGTACTGGGGAGGGAAGAAAGGCAAAAGGAAGAGAAAAAACATAACTTTGGGTAAATAAGATGGCAGGAAATACAGAATTATTTTAACTGTGAATGTGAATGGGATGAACTCTCCCATAAAACAGAAGCAGATAGCATAGTGGATTAAAAGTCAGAATCCTACAATATGTTATTTACAAGGAACATATCTCAAGTATAGAGATACATACAGAGTGAAGGTAAAGGGCTGGAGCTTCAGGTGAAGAAACAAACAAACAAAAAAAAAAGCAGGGATAGCAATCCTGATCTCAGATGAAGTAAAAGCAAAGATATATCTAATTAAAAGAGATAAGGAAAAAAACTATATTTTACTGAAGGGTACTATGGATAATGATTCAATATCCATACTAAACATATACACACCAAGTGGTATAGCTTCCAAATTCCTAGAGAAGTTAAGAGAGAGGCAAGAAGAAACACAGCAAAACTATACTAGTGGGGGATCTCAACATTACTTTCTCAGAACTAGGTAAATCAAACCAAAAAATAAATAAGAAAGAAGTTAAAGAGGTAAACAGAATGTTAGAAAAGTTAGGTATGATAGATCTTTGGAGAAAATTGAATGTAGACAGAAAGGAGTTTTTTTTTTGTCAGTGGTTCATGGAACTTATTCAAAAATTGACCATGTGTTAGGGCATAAAAAATTCAAAATAAAAAAAAAAGATTAGGAGGGAAGCAATCAATTGGTAAAATAATTTTATATTTAAGGTATGATAAAAACCTCATTTCTAAAATATATAGAGAATTAACTCAAATTTATAAGAATTCAAGCCACTCTCCAATCAATAAATGGTCAAAGGATATGAACAGACAATTTTCAGATAAAGAAATTAAAACTATTTCTAGTCATATGAAAAGGTGCTTCAAACAACTATTGATCAAAGAAATGCAAATTAAGACAACTCTGAGATACCACTATGCACCTGTCAGATTGGCTAAAATGATAGGAAAAGATAATGACAAATGTTTGAGGGGATGTGGGAAAACTGGGGCACTGATACATTGTTGGTGGAATTTTGAACAGATCCAAACATTCTGGAGAGCATTTTGGAAATATGCTCAAAAAGTTATTAAACTGTACGAATCCTTTGACCCAGTAGTGTTTCTACTGGGCCTATAACCCAAAGATATCTTAAAAAAAGGAAAGGGACCCACATGTGCAAAAAAGGTTTGTGGCAACCCTTTTTGTCGTGGCTAGAAACTGGAAACTGAATGGATGGCCATCAATTGGACAATGGCTGAATAAATTATGGTGTATGGATGTCATGGAATATTACTGTTCTATAAGAAACGAATAGCAGGATGATTTCAGAGAGGCCTGGACAGAACTACATGAACTGATGCTAAGTGAAATTAGCAAAACCAGGAGATCATTATACATGACAATAACAAGACTATATGATGATCAATTCTGATGGACATGGTTCTCTTCAAAAATGAGATTTTTCAAACCAGTTCCAATTGTTCAGTGATGAACAAAGCCATATCCACCCAGGAAGAGGCCTGTTGGATCTGAGGGTGGACCACAATATAGCATTTTCACGTTCTCTATTGATGTTTGCTTCCATTGTGTTTCCCTTCTCAGGTTTTTTTTTTTTAAATCTGATGTTTCTTGTACAGCAAAATAACTGTATAAATATATATATATATATGCTTATATATATATATATATATAAAGTATTCTTAAGTCTCATTCACTAAATTGTAAGCTCTTTGTGGACAGAGATGATTTTCCTTTTGACTATGTCCTCAGTGTATGACTCATAGCAGGTACTGATTTAACAAATGCTTTTTGAAGTGAATTACTGAAAAAAAAAAGATGAAATGATGGTACACTTAGAAAATCTTAGAGATTCTAAATCCTAGAAAAACTTTTATAAAAAACAGAAAGAAAAGAAGGAAAAGGGTAAAATAGTTAAAACAATTAAGAACTAAACTATAACAAATTTGCAGGATATAAAATAAATTTACATAAATCATCCAACATTTCTACATTTTTCCAACAAAATTCAGTAGCAAGAGTTAGAATGAAATTGCATTACAAATAACTTCAAACAATATAAGATGCTTGGGAGTCTAACTGCCAAGTCAAACAGTATGAAAATGATTACAAAATACTTTTCACAGAGATGAAAATTGAATTAAACAACTGGAGAAATATTAGTTGCTCAAGAGTAGTCTAAACTAATATGTTCAAAATGTCAATTCTATCTAAGTTTATTCACCTTTTAAGTGCCCTACCAATCAAACAGGAAAGAATTATTTTATAGAAGTAAAAAATAGCAACAAAATGCATCTGAAAAAAACAAAAAATCAAGACTATCAAAGGACACAAAAAATGTTAAAGAAGGCAGCCTAGAAGTTTCGTATTTTAAACTATATTCCAAAACCAGTAGTGGCTAAGAAACTGAATGGTGGAACAGTGGAACAGATTAGGTAAACCAAATACAATTGCAAATGGTCACAATAATCTAATGTTTCATAAACATAGAAATCCAAGATTTTTGGATAAAACTCAACATTTATCCAAAATTAGTGGGAAAACTGGACAGACATTAGATACAGATAAACAACTCACACTGAATACCAAAATAAAGTCAAAATGGATAAATAATTTATATCTAGAGGGTCGTTTTATAAAAAAAAAATTATTAGAGCATACTAAACTGTGTCTTTATATCGATGGATAAAGGAAGAATTTATGACCGAGAAAGAGATGAAGAGGATTAGGGAAAGTAAAGTAGATAATTTTCATTACATGAAATTAAAAAGCTTATGTATTTGTTGGTGAAGTTGTGAAATGATCCAAACATTCTGAAGAGCAGTTTGGAACTATGCCCAAAGGGCTATAAAACTGTACATGTTTTTTGATTTAGTAGTCTCAACACTGGGTGATAAGAAGTAATAAAAAGGGGAAAAAAGATCCATATGTGCAAAAAGGTTTGTAACAGCTCTTTTTTTTTTGCAGTGCCAGAGAAACAGAAATTAAATTGGTGGTCATTAATTGGGTAATGGTTGAATAAGTTATGATATATAAAGCTAATGCAATATTATTGCTCAATAAGAAATCATCAGCAGGCTGATTTAAGAAAAGCCTGGAAAGAATTATATGAACTTATGCTGAATGAAATGAGCAGAACTTGAGTCCACTGTACATATTAACAACAAGATTATATGTTAATCAAATGTGATGGACTTGACTCTTCTCAACAATGTGATGATTCAAAGCAATACCAATAGGCTTGAGATGAAATAAATTGCCAATTGCAGAGAGAGTACTGAATGTGAATTGAAGCACAGTATTTTCACCTTTTATTTGTTTATTTTTCTTTCTTTTCTTTTTGGTCTGATTTTTCATGAAAAAGATGACAAATATAGAAATATGTTCAAAAGGATCACACATATTTAATCTGTATCAGATTATTTGTTGCCTTGGGAAGGGGGAGGGAAATGAAAGAGAGAAAAATTTAGAACACAAAGTCTTACAAACTGGATGTTGATAACTATCTTTACTTGTATTTGGGGAAAAATAATATTTTTTGCACTTATGCACAAACAAAATTAAACAGTAAACAGCAGGGTAGGCATTTGTGGTAAGTTTCTCTGAATAAAGGTTTCATTTCTCAAATACATAGAGAACTGAGCTAAATTTATAGAATTAAATGCCAGAATAAGTTAATAAATAGTGAAAGGGTAAAAATTTGCAGAAGAAATATTTCAGAACAAATCCAACTATCAATGGTCACATAAAAATGGTCTAAATCACTACTGACTGGAGCAAGAAGGGAAGAGAAACTGGAACTCAAAATTTTAAAAATTGGTCTTAATTTTTTAAACTTATAATTAGGAAGTATTTAATTAAATAAATAATAACATTTTTTAAAGGAGGCAATATGGCATACTAAAATAAATGCTTGACCCAGAAAAAGTGTAACCTACACAGTATTAGGGAAACTGGGAAACGGGAAAAATTTGGAAGAAAGGAACATGAATTTTGTTTTGATATTTTGAACTGGAAATGTCTATGTAATATCCAGTTTGAGATGTAAGTAGACGTTAGGAGAGAGGTTAAGGTTGGAATAATAGATCTGAACACTATTTGCATGGAGATGATAATTCATTCCATGGAAACAAAAGAGATCATATAGGACAGACAGGAAGATTAGAGGCATGTTACGAAAATTTGGAAAAGAGAAAGCATTCAGAATATAGGCTAATCTACAATGTAATCCACTGCAGAGAGGTAGAAGAGGATCAGAATTGAAAAAAAAAAAAAAGATCACTCTATGCATCAATTTCAAGATCACTATTGGCTTTGGAGAAAGGAGCAATGATGAGATCTATCACCAAGTTAGAAAGAAAAGAGAAAAGAGTGGAAAGGGCTTTTGTTGTAGATGACTTTGTGAAGGAATATTATTATAAAAGGGAAGAAAATAAATATAACATGATAACAACTGAGGAAGGATGCCAAGTTTGGTTTGTTTTGTTTTGTTTTCAAATATGGGCGACATTGGGTGTGTGTTTTTAATTAATAGTGAAATAGTCATCAGATAGGAAGAGATTGAATATTAATGAAACTGGGAATAATATAGGGGGAAATTTTCTGAAAAAAAAAAACAGGATATAATGGGATCCAGATTGAAGGTGAAAGGAATTGTCTCAGGACGAAGGTCTTATTTCTGTCAGACTGAAGCGAAGGAGGAAATTGTGAAGGAAGATGTTTGAGTGAAATGAGAGGAGGAAAACAATAGAAGATAGAATTCTGAACAATGACCTCCTTCAGAGTTAGTTTGTTTGTTTTTTCAGGGAAATATGAAATAAGGTATTTTTTTTTGCCAAAAGAGGTGAGGAGAGTGAGCTGTGGGAATTTTGAAGGGGGATATAAAAGTTGTAATAGTCTCTATGGTGAATGGAAGAATTAGGGAATTGTATAAAAGGTTTGTTCAAGTGAGAGCCCAGTTAAAATTATGTGACATACATTTCTAGAGGACCCTGCCAGGATAAATTTGTGATGACAATGATATCCAGACTCATTCAAAACACCTTTATAACTTGAAAGGCTTACATGGAAGCTTGCATTCCATTGGCATATATTTGGAAACCTAGGATCATTACTGTCTGATGATAAGGTATCTGAGAAAGGACAATTAATAAAGAATATCTGGATAAACTATGAATTAAATAATATGTTCCTAAAATAAATTTCCCTATAAAAAAATCATTATGTGAATGAACCTTGCTCTCATCAGAATTGACTCAATGAGGAAATAATATACATATTCAATAGGAGTATAGAAATCAATCTTACAGCAGGAAAATAGGAAGGGAATGAAATGTGGGAAGGGGGTAGGGTGATAAAAGAGAGGGCATATTGGAGAAGGAAGAGATCAGTAGCAAAACATTTTTGATGATTGACAGGGATGAAAGGAGAGAGAGAATAAATGGGGGAAACACAATTAGAAATAGTAATTATAAACAAAAAATTTCAAAGTAAGTTTCTCTGATGGAATAGAATTATTCTCTGGGAAATTATAAGCAGGATGCTCTCAGGAAAAAAAGTGGAAAATAGAAAGAATATTATATTAGAAATGAGGAGCAGGCAGATTTCAGGAAAACCTGGGAAGACTTATATGAACTAAGTGAAGTGAGCAGAAGCAAGAGAACAGTGTACACAGTAACACCAACTTTGTAAAGAGCTCAACTATGACAAATTTAGCTCTTCTCAGCAACACAGAGATTCAATACAGCAAAGTAGAGATTCCAAAAGTCTCATGATGGAAAATATTATCCATATCCAGAGGAAAAAATATAAAGTCAGAATGCAGATCAAATCATACAATTTTCACTTTTTTGCTTTTGGTTTTTAATGCTTTTTGTGTTTTTGTTGTTATTTTATTCTTTTCCTTCTTTCACAATGTGACTAATGTATAAATAATGTTCAACATAATTGTAGAGGTTTAAACTAAATCAAATTGATTTACATCTTGGCATGGAGAAGGAAGGAAGTAAGGGAGAGATGAAAATATAAAACTTGAAACCCCATTAAAAAGAATGTTGAAACATTCTTTATCTGTAATTGGAAAAATATTCATGAAAGAATAAAAGAGAAAGGAAGGAAAGAAGGAAGGAAGGAAGGAAGGAAGATAGGAAAGGAAGTAGGAAAGAAGAGAGGGAAGGAGGAAGGAAGGTAGGAAGGAAAGAAAT
>JAJPUD010014255.1:12444-41264 GCA_023553655.1 Myrmecobius fasciatus
GTAGGAAGGAAAGAAATAAGGAAGAAAGAGAGGCAAGGAAGAAGGAAAGAAAGAAGAGAGGGAAGGAGGAAGGAAGGTAGGAAGGAAAGAAAGAAGGAAGGAAGGACAGAAGGAAAGAAGGAAGAAAAGAAGGAAGTAAAGAAAACAAGAATTGACATTTTGCTTCAGATCCACCGGGTTTAAATCCTACTTTAGAATTTTTTCACTTGTGTGATCTTGAACAAGTCACACACCTGACATCCAATTTCCTTATTTATGAAAAGAGATTGTTAGACCAGATTTTCATTTCAACTTTATATTTGGTTTTTATTTTTGTTTTGTTTATACTTATATTGCATATAGAATAAAATAAGCTTTTTGAATGAAGATACTGTTTCATTTTTCTGAAAAATGACAGTGTCTGGCACATAGTAGGTCATTTATAAATGCATGTTTGCTTGCTAGATCAATTGATTCATTCCCCAAGTGGCAACTTATAATCTGGAAATACTGACTGACTGATTACAAAATACCTTGGAAAGGAATCCTCAGATAATTCACATTATGGAAATATCTTTTTCAGCTCTTCTTGTAATATCCACTTGCTTATAACCTTCAGTTTTAAAGTTCTTCCCAGAGTCTTATAGAATGATATGACCCCTAGTAATGATTTCCCATAAATGTAATATTATTCACAAACCTCACTCACTTGGAAAGCATTGTGAAAAAGCTTTCCTGCAATATATGTTTAGCACTAGGTATTAAATGCAGCATAAGGCATTTTGTATCTGCATAAGGCATTTTGCATCTGTGACTCCCCTCATAATCAGGAGTTGAATGTCAGATCTCAATTGTAGGGCATTAGGGAGCTAGGAGTTCACTCAATCTGCAATCACTGGAGAAATCAGCAGTGGGTAGCTAAGTCCTCTCTGACCATTATGGGACACACTGGGCATTGGAAGGGAAGGAAATATTAGTGCTTCCTGATTTTAAAGTGATAAAGACAGTTGTAACTGGATTATCATCAGGGGATTTGAACAAATATAAGAAATGCAAAGGGAGTGAGATACAGAGTAATGTTGTATAGTCATAAGATTTTGAGTCAAATCCTGGGTTCACATACCAATGAGTATGTCACTTCCCCTTAATTTCCTCCTCTGTGAATTAAGTCTAAATGAATGGCTAAATGAAGTCTAAATTCTTTCTAATAACAATAATAGGTAATCACTCATATAGTGACCTTTTCAAGATTTGTGAAGGACTTCAGAGGAATCATCTCATTTCATCCTCACAACAATTTTATGAGAGGTAGGTGTTGTTATTATCATCCCCATTTTATTGTTGTAGAAACAGAGACTTGGAAGAGTAACATATGTATATTAGTGTCACACAGCTAATAAATGCTGGAGATGATATTCAAACTTATGTCTTCCTGCCTCCTGGTCCAGTATGCTATCCTCTGCATCAGTGACTCTCAAAGTGTGGTGAAGAAAATCCTGGGAGTCTCTGAAACATTTTTAGAGGATTTACAAACTAAAGATTAGTTTTCATTTCTATTATGGCAAGTATCCATAAATACAATCCAGATAAAAACTCTTTGGACAGACCTTCAATAATTTTTAATTGTATAAAGATAGTGAAAACAAAAATTTGAGAACCAGTACTCTTATTATACCACACTGCTTCTAACCCATAGGTGCCTTGATAGCGAGCAAACATCAGCCACAGAAATCCTAGGGAAAGCTTCAATAACCATGAATCTGAGAAGAAACTAGTGAGGGTTCAAATGGAAAACTGAAAAGAGCCTAGAGCAGAATTACAGTAAATTTAGATGGGAATAGGATGAATGGGTCACATCTTTGCAAAATGGAGTGTATCAAGACTGGGCAGTTTGCTAACTCTTTATAATGGCATGCTAACCCATTTTGTTAAGCACTGGACCAAAGGATCCCAATTCAAGGCCCAAATTCTCCACTTCCTAATCAAGTAATCATGGGCAATCTGCTTCACCTTTCTTAACTTTCATTTCTTCAGCTGAAAAATAGAGCAATGATATTTGTCCCAGCTACTTTAAAGGTTGTTATCAGGAAACCTCTTTGTATCAAAGTATTGAGATGGAACTACAGTGCTAGACCCAGAAATGGGAAGATTAGAATTGAACCCATTTTAAAATATCCTGGACAAATCACTGTTTACCCATCTGTAAAATGAGCATAATTATAGCATCTACCACAAAGAGTTGTTGTGAGGATCAAATGAGACAGTATTTGCAAAGTCTTAGTACAATGCTCTTTGAATGAAGGGATTGTTTCATTTGTCTTTGCTTCATTGGTACCTAGGACAGTGCTTGGCACATAATGTTTTATGAATGCATGTTTGCTTGCTAAATCAATTGATTCCTTCCCCAGAGTGGCAACTTATACCCTGGAAGTACTGACTAATTGCAAAGATTACTTTGGAAAGAAATCCTCATTCATATTATGGAGACATTTTTTTAACTATTCTTGTAATATTCTTTTGCTTATAACTTTCAGTTTTAAAGTTCTTCTCAGAGTCTTATAGTATGATATGGATTGGTAGGTACTATATAAATGCTAATTGTTATTATTATTAATATTAATAATGTAGGATTATATTTTAGTATAAAACATCATAAAGGACTTTATAAACCTTAATATACCATCAAATACTAGTTATTTAAATCCTTAAATTTATTTTTCACTTAGAATAGTTTTCCAACATTCATTTTTGTAAGATTTTGAATTCCAAATTTTTCTTCTTTCTTTCCTTCCTTCCCTCTCCCCTCTGATACAGATTATACATGTACAATCATTTTGTTATTTGAATCTTAAAAGGCTTTGTGAATGATGCTTACTGATATTAAATTTTACACTTCAGTCCAAAATCTACAATTTATTAGTCATGAAATTCCAGGCTTGCCCCCTTCCCCTGTCTTGGTGATCAGTTTCATCATCTATAAATGAGGATATTATTACTTTCATCCTTCTTTCAATAAAATTATTGGGAAGAAAAAATTTCAAACATTGGGAAATATTCTGCAAATGTTAATATGATTATATTTACTATTATATTATCCCTATTATAATCTTAATAAAGACATTCCCTAGAGTCTTTAATCCTGCAACATCTTCAATTCTACATCAGAATGCCGAGTACTATATTCTAATTTATCTACTTAAGAAATATAATTGTTATGAAAAGAACAATATCCTGGAGACAAAACTACTGATTCACATCTTCTTTCTGCCATAGATTAGCTATGTAGTTTTGCGCAATTTGTTTTCATTACCTGGATCTCAGTTCCGTTATTTGTGAAATGAGCTTGGTATAGTGATGTGCTGGAGTCAACTCTCACACATTAGGGACCTTATTGTTAAATTTTTACTTAGAACATCAGCAAATGGTACAAATCAGGACTTCATTTATTGTTTAGGTGACTATAATTGAAAAAAGAAAAAAGATGGGGAAATGTTAATAATACAGATTAAATGTAAAGTGTGACATGAATACATGTTCCCTACTCTCAACCCCTAAGAGACAGCCATTAAACATTTACCAGTACATCTTTTGACTTGACCTAAGTTCTTTACAAGATCCCTTCCAGCTCCAGAATCCCTTTAAATAGTCCACACAACTAGCTGATCATGTGTGGCTACAATAGTTCAGTGACACTGCTTTAATTTGAGGTGTATTCATCTGTGAGTTCAGTTGGCATTTCAGCCTGCCATGTTTTCCCAACTTAATTTAATATTGCTATTGGCAAATGGATCACTCTCAGAGTCATCAATCCTGCTAGCTTTTATATCTAGTGAGCTAGAAACTTTCATCAGATTTTTCTCTCCATTTCCTGAACTGCCTTTAATAGATTTCTGTCTGGGATCAAAAGGTTGGCTGAATACTAGTCGTGCAGAAAGTTTTGTGGGTTAATTAAGATGATCATTAACTGTTCATCTTAACTACATGATCTGCAGACAGAGAATTCCCTTCAATCAGATACACTTGCTTTAACAGTACTAACTATGTGTCCTGAATGTTAAAGTGGCAGTCTGGGTGAGATTCATATTGAATGTTGGGGATTTTCAATACCCTGATCCTGGCATTCTCCTCCCAGATGTGCCATCCTTAATCACTGAGTTTGGCCCCCTGTTAGGCTATCACCAGAGAAATTTTTGTTTAAACTGTGCCAAACAATCCTGCCCCTTTCCTAATTGCTTCATTATATGCTCTGTTGGTGATCTTTTTTTTCTGTAAATCATGGCAATACATTTTACGTTCCTTTTCTTTCTTGGCACTGGAGAACTTCCCACTGTAGAGAAGCTTTTGACTCTGGAAGCTGGATTCAATCAAGACCTTAGTTTAAATTAGCTACATAAACCTGAATGACTTATCCCAACTATTTGAGCTTCAGTGCCTTCATTTGTAACAAAAAGAATGGTTGTTCTTGAACTACCTACAGAATGACTGAGAGAAAATTGGATATATAAAGTTTGTTCTATAGAAATGGGAACAGTTGCTGTTATTATTAGAGATATGAATGGTTCATGGAACATTTCTCTTGCAAAGACAATTCATCTACAATGTCCTATTCTGGAGCTGCAATGACATTAATGGATTGAAAGCTACTGTGTTCTAAAGGTACAGTGTGGTATAATGGATAGAGCACTGGACTTAGAATCAGAGTTCCACAACCTTACGCCAGACCTCTAATAATTAATATTTGCAATGAATGAATAAATGAAATGAGCAAGTCACTTTCTTCTTCTGTAAGGTGATGATTTAGAACAAGGTTTTCTCTTATACTCTCCATTTTTTGAGTTATATTTTCCTTTGTAACCCATGACTTTAGTAAATTCTGCACATCCAGCTACATTATTGAGACTTTTTTTTAGAGGTAGCTGGCTGAATGAACCCTGCCTGATTTTTTCCTTACTTGACCTAGAAATAGAAGACAAGATAGATGGAAAATTCTGGCAGTTCCACTCATGGGAAATACTAAAAATGTATTCATAGATAGGTAGCAGGTTAGAGTTAGAATCCTAAGGGAAACATTTGAGCAAATTGTCCATTTGGGAAGTATGGCATTCTACAAGCCCTCTAAAGAACAATATGCTCAGAATCAGAAGACTTAAGTTCAAGTATCAGCTTCATTTCCAACTGTTCTATGTTCCAAAGTCCCTTCTATAAAGACCCCCAATCAACACAATGACTAGCCCTGATTTCAGAATATCAGTGGTAAAGAATATTACCAACATCCTAGAAGAGAACTGCTGGACTTAATATGCCAATATGGGAATGTGTTTAATTTGATTATGTATATTTGCCATAAGGATTTTGTTTTTCCTTTATTCTCTATCTCTTCCTTTCTCACCTCCACCACTCTCATGGGAAAATACCCCCCCCCCAAAAAAAAGAAAAAGCAAAGAAGGAAGGAAGAAAAGAAAGAAAGAAAGAAGAAAGGAAGGAAAGAAAGAAGAAAAGGAAGGAAGGAAGGAAGGAAGGAAGGAAGGAAGGAAGGAAGGAAGGAGGAAAGGAAGAAGAAAGAAAGGAAGAGGAAAGAAAGAAAAAAGAAATAAAAGATATTTATTCATTGAAAAATTAATTAAATTATTTTGTAGAGTTCCCATTTCTTATATTGATAATTTATGATCTAACATTTTATATTTAGTGATACTGACTCCAGGGCCTCCTCTATACAGAATTCCTTTAATAGGTCCTCCCCATGAGGGTACTAAGAGATTGTCCAGTCCTATCTTACCACCTCAACTGAAGAGAAAACTAAAACTGAAAAAGCAGAAATGGCTTAGACGAGGTCACAGTGAAATTACATGGCAGATTTTGAGCCTAAATATAGGTATCTAACTCCCAAGTTTAGAGTTCTTTCCAAAAATAAGAAAAAATGAGTATTTTGTAAATGTTATGTGCCAGGCATTTTCCAAATATCTCATTTGATTCCCAGAATAAACTTGAGATGTAGATTAAATTTTTAATTTTATTTTACATTTGAGGAAGCTGAGGCAGGTAGCAATTGAATGATTTGCCCTGAATCACACACAGCTAATAGATTCCAGAGACTGAATTTGCTTTCATGTGTTTCTGGCTCTTGGCCCAGAACTCTGTCCACTGAGTCACCAAATTACTTCTCTGGTCTCCTCTTTTCATTGATTTTAATTGCAACTTCTCCCTAGTGCCCATTTCTCAGTTATGATCAAGTGAGAAGATCATTACTGGTTCCTATACCATCAAGAATCCCTGTGTCTTGAGGAGTGCTGAGCCTGGTTAAATTACTGAAGGACACCAAGAACCTGGAATTATAATTTCTTTTAGACTATTTTTGCCTTTGAACAATGATTGAGTTTCAAAATAGGGCTCTAAGGAATTCAGTGCAACTAAGGGTAAGGAATAAATTTTACCTAGAGGAAGTTTTCAACTTAGGGGTGTAGTTATTAAACTATTGTTTGGATAAATTTTTAATACTGTAAAAGGTGACCTCCTCCACCCTCATCACCACCCCCATATACTCGCCCACCTCACCCCCAATTTACAAGAGGTTTTAAATTCTGAATTGTTTATCAAGTGAAATTGTCTCTTTGAGTTATATAATTTATCTATCTATCTATATTTATCTATCTAACTTTATCATTGTTCATTGTCCACCTCTGAAGTAAACATATCTGTCTATACCTTATTGTGTTTACATATATGTGTATGTACATATGGATATAGATATAGATAGAAACCTATCTATGTTCTTGTTTACATTATATACACACATAAATAAGATAAGAACAATTTCCCTCAGGTTCTAACTAGAATCCTCAACTTCAGAATTGAAATTTTTCATCACTATTAGACTCCATTGGATTAAAAACTGCTGAAATTCATTTGCTTTTGAATACTCCCAGAAAATTTGATAATCCAGTTTCACTCTCTTCATCCCACTCCACCCAGACTTTCAGATCTCAGGGTATACACACATTTTATGGATGAATTAGCACTTATTAAGTCTTTATCCTATACCAGGAACTCTGCTAAATTCTGGGAATACAGAGAAGAAGAAAAAAGATCCTTCCCCTCAAGTAGTGTACATTCTTATGTGGGAGACAATCAAATGAATACATATATACCAGATATATACTGTGAAAATGGGAAGTAATCACAGCATGCCCTTTGATTGATTCTGTAATTCAATCAAAGAGGCATTCTCACCTGGGGGAGGAAATAGTATCAAGAGGTGTAGAACATCTTGTTAATTGAGGTGAGAGGGCAGTAACTAAACCCCTTACATAAGTAACTTTTGTTAGCTGATTTGTAGTATTATGTGTTCTTGCCCTCATTGATTTTTTTTCCTTTCAACTCCTCCAGACTGTCAGCTACTCAATTTATGCCTTCTGTTGTAATTCTGTTCTATTGTCTTAATGTGATCTAAAGTTTCAGTTGCTTCCTGTTAATAACTTTTGTGTGGAGGGTAGAGACTATAACTCATATTTTATTTCCCAAAGAACTGAAGAAAGAGCTAAACTGAGAATCAGAACTCAGTAATGACATATGGATCAATTATATTATTTCAGAATTTAAGAGACCTCAAAAGGCAACCAGTCCAATATATGTTTCTAAGAAGAAACACTCTCTTTAATACAATTTGTATATAATGCAAGTTTTCCAACCACATTGTTGTTGAGTAGAACTTAGTGTGTGTGTGACCCCCATTTTGGACTTCCTTAGCAAAAATACTGGAATTCTTTCCCCAATTCATTTACACATGGGGAAACTTAGACAAACAGGGTTACATGACTTGCTCAGGGTCACACAACTAGGAATTATCTGAGGCTAAATTTGAACTTGAGAAGATGAGTCCTCTTGACTCCAAGCCCAGCACTCTATCATTTATCACTTTATGTGGAGAGCATTGAAATACTTATATCAAAGTATTGAGGATAGCATTGTTCATATTATAAATGTGGGAACTGAACTTAAAGAGTAAATAACTTGATTTCAATTAACTCACCTACTATAGATCAGTTATCTTTGATCATCAGCAGAACATTCAATACATTGTGATCTCATCTCCAGCAAGTGGTTACCGCACTTCTCACTGGACATATCTAGCAATGGGAAGATTCCTAATTCCCAAGATTATTCAGTCATTTTTGGACAATTCCAACGATTATGAACTTCCTTTAAGCCAAAAACTTTATCCTTGTTCATTGTCCACCCCTGAAATAAGCATAATAAGTCTAATATCCACTTCCACCTAATAGATGTTTATTTATTTTAAACCAATCATCATTTTCTTTTCACTCACAATAATCCTGACCAAGTACTCTCTTTCCAGTTAATCATCTCCAATTTCTTCAATAAATTTTAATAAAATATTCTCTCTAGTTTTCTTACTGTCTTTATCTGTATATTTTTCCATGTTGTCAATGTTCTTCCTAACTATGATATGCAAAAATAGGTTCAATTCTGGGTCCCCAATGATAAGGTCAAATGTTTAATTTTGCCTTGTTCAATCATATTTTTAAATTGTTTTTATTTTTTCCTGATTATATATGTATATTAATTTTAATACACATTTCTTTATGAATCATATTGAGAGAGAAAAATATGAACAAAAGGGAAAAACCACAAGAAAAAAAGAAGTGAACATAGCTTGTATTGACTTACATTCCATTTCCATAGTTCTCTTTCTGTACACAAGTAGCATTTTCTCTCCAAAGTTTATAGGGATTGCATTGGATCACTGAGAAGAACCAAGTCTTTCGTAGTTGACCATTGCACAATCTTGCTGTTACTGTATACAATATATTTACATGGTTCTACTTGTTTTTCTCAATATAAGTTCATGCAGATGTTTCTAGGTCTTTCTAAAATCAGCTATTTCATAATTTTTTATAGAAAAATAATATTCTATTCCTTTCATATACCATAACTTATTCAGCTTTCCTCAATTGATAGGTATCTACTCATTTTACAATTCTTTACCACACGTGGGTCTTTCTCCCTCCTTTATGATTTTCTTGGGATATTCCCAGCACTGACATTATGGGTCATAGGGTATGCACAGTTTTATAGTCCTTTGGACACCTATTTTGAGAAAGTTCTTTATTGTATTCAATCAATATCTTCCTCCCTGTGATTCCTACCTAGTGTTTGTTTTTTTTTTTAATCTGTTAAATATAAGGGTTCAATTTTATGGGCTTGTCTTCAGTGGTTAGAGTTTGAGCCTTGTGACCTGGGAGTTTGAGGGAAAAACAATTCTGCTTGAGTGAATGTTTTTTCCAGGTCAGCTTTGTTTGATCTAAGCAGAAATTACCCGTTTAATTGTCATTGTTATCAAAGGACTTGGATTCCAAACCCAGACTTGTCATTAATTACTGTGAGTAAATTTAACTTATTGGATAAACTTCACCTGTTTGCATTTTGGTTTCTTCAACACTAAAATTAAGAGTTCATTCTAGAGCAAGTGTAAAGTTATTTTCTCTGACCTTAGATATTACAATAGAGAAGATATGGAGTTAACCACAATTGTGTTTCTCTGGGGGCTATTCATCCCTTTGCATAGGACAAAAAAAATCAATCAGAGATGTCTGTTAATGTACAGTTGGAAGGAATGACCTCTTTCCATCTCTGATTCTCTATGATTCTGTAAGAAGGAGATGAAAAGGATTAGACTTTTGTATCATGGGGGCAGACAGGAGATATTTAATAAATACTCAAAGTCCAAAGGATTGATTATTCATTCTGTGTATATCTTTGCTTCAATTTATCTGTTATTCCCTGAGAAGATCCCTTCTATGTTAGAAGATATCATTGTCCTAACTTTGTATTATATGAGACACAGATCTGTGAAGTCAGCTGTGGGAATGAATGTAGACAGATTTGCATTTCTCACATCAAAATGATATCTAAATAAAGCTCTTTTATGGTTACATGCCTCAGTGGATTATCCAATTCAAACGAGTATATGAATTGTTTATAAGCAGATACAATATCTTCAAAAACTCAGAATGAAAATAAAAGGGCTTTTATCAATAAATTTCCCTCCCATTACAAATTCTCCAGTATCAACTATTATTCTCAGACCTGTCAATTAAAAAAAAAAGCTTTTGGAAGACATTTCAGTTTTCATGCACAGGTCAGTGGAATCCATTTTTAGAGGTCAGCAATAGATTTTTCCCAGGGTTTTCCATGCTGTGCATGATTGACCCATAGGTTAAATCACCTCACAGGTCAGAGCAAGGAACCAAAGCCCACATACTGCCTTACCATTGAATTTAAGGACCATCAGCTCAACATGGTTTGGCACTGTGATAAGGTTATGAATACAGCTAAAACGATCTCAGACGCTGCTATGAGTACTATAGGGTCCAAAATGAAGGTCTCACTGTCCTGAATACTGGTATCCTCATCAGGAAAAGAGACACAACCTGAAGCTCAATTGATCTAACCACAGGGTTTATTGACACTATAGTTTGCAACCATCCAATCATCCAAGGATCTAAATTGGCTGGATATAACCTCACCACCATCTCAGGCCCATGCTTTGGTCTGATTTGGGATAATTAAGCTTCTTCTTGGGTATTTGTTTCTAGCATGGGTTCTTAACTTGGAGTTTATGAAATTATTTCTGTTTATTTTCACATTCTGACTACTATATTTCAATATAATTGGTCATTGGTATTTCAATTTAATCACATTTATTTCATGCAATTTTTCCAGAAAAGTCAAGCCAACAGCCATTTTAACTACCTACTATATGTTACATTTAAATATATGAAGTGATATATACATTTTGCTAGACTAAAATATCACACACACACACACACATTAAGAAATATCCTCTGATTTAGAATATAGACTATTTTTAAATAATACTTGGTCACTGTGTAGTTTTATATTGAGGCAAGCAAAGAGAGCTGCAATCTTTTACAAATGCATCAATCTAGAGTAGGCAGACTCCAGATACTTTTGAATATACCAATCATGAGTGTTTCAAATAAGGATAAAAACAGTGTTTGCCAGAATTCTTTTGCTGTTAAGGACTGCCCTCATGGATATTCATCAATCACACTGGTTGCTTCTAACTAGCTGTCCTTCTTTCTCTCTCAAAGGGAAGACATTCAGCCTAACCAACTTGAATCATCTGATCAAAGTACAAAATACTAGACCAATTCTATCCAATCAATATTTATTAAACACTTAAAAATGGATCAGTCAATGTGATAGATAATCAATTAATAAAAAGTAAGAGTCCCTGCCCTCAAAAAGTTTATAATCTGAAAGGGTACAAGGTACATAAAAGTGGGAAGAAAAGTGGGGTTGCAAAGTGTGGAAAACTAGAGGGTACCTGGATGGGTTATTACAAGGAAGTAAAATCAGGCAGTGAAGCAGATGAAAAATGGAGTGCCCAAAGTCTCAGGAAGACCTTACTCAATCCATCAGCAGCTACATATGAATGTGTGACCTGGGCCCAGTTTTTTAAAACATGCTTTCTGCCTCAGTTTCCATTTCTGTAAAAACATGAGGATAATAATAATAGCAATATCTCCCTGGGTTGTCATGATGTTCAATTGAATTCTTATTTGTAAAGCTCATTGCAAATCTTTAGATGTCATATAAATTCCAGCTGTTAACGAATATAATTATTGGCGTGCATCAGGAAAAATAATTAATAAGCTTAACTTGGTTCCAATGTTTTGTTTCACAGATCAGCATTTACTGCCTGTGAGATCAAAGGGAAGTTTCTTAAATGCAGAGCTTCAGTTTCTTCATCTGTAAAATGGGGAAAATAAGATTCATCATCTTACTCTCAGGATTGTTGTGAGGAAAGTGCTTTGCAGTATAATAACAACAAGCTTTACATGGAACATTAAGGTTTATAAAGCACTTACCATATGTAATCTCATTGGATCCTCACAATAACCCTTTTATAGATGCAGAAGCTAAGTCTGAGAGAACTCATATGACTTCCTAGGGTCCGACAGCAAAGATCCAAGGAAAAATTTGAACTGAGTTCTTCCAACTGTAAACCCAATTCTGTTCACTGTGCTACCTATAGAAATGGGACTTGTAGAAAATTCATCTTTTTATTTTAAAAGTATGATTGTGTTGGTCTATTTTTAAATAGAAGCCCTTTTCATGCCTTTGGTCACTTAATTGATTGATTTAATGTGCATGGACAACCAGCTTGATGCATATTCTGCTTATGTCAAATTCTATGAAAAATAGCTACTTGGGAAACTTCTATAAAAAGTAGCTTTTTATGAAGTGAATAAGAAGATAAGTGCTCACAAGTTCTCATAACCCTAGTGAGAAATTGCATCTGGGAAGGGATTATGTATATTTCAATGCCTTTTTGAATCCCTTGAGTGAAAGCTGATGTCAAATAGAATTTTTGGAAGATGATTCTATCAAAGGCTGCTCAGGGCTAAGACTGGGGAAAAACAGGAATGGGAGAGAAAATAGGGGAAAGAAAGCAATGGGACCTTCCAGATCATTCCCCTAAAACTAAGTTCTAAAGTCGACAAAGTTTTGTTTTTTTTTAAAGCATTTAGCACAATGTCCAGCACGTAATGTGTTACATAAATATTAGCTATTATTATTAATTTCAATTTTCCTGTAGTTTTATAAGTGACCTTAGAATTTTCAATTCTAAATATATAGTAGAACATCTAATCTTGTCATTCCTTTCTTCATGTCATTAATAATTGCTGCTTCTCTATATCTCATGTACCTTAATAAAATGAGTAGTAAGTTCCCTTCCCTTCCTTCTATTTTATTCTTACTACAATACTCATTATTTATATGTCAATATAATTTGTGTTTGTTCTTTTGGTTATTTGTTTTTGTCATGATCTTTAAGCCAACCATTTTTATATAAGTTCTTAAATCATTTGAATTATCATATGACTTATACTTTTATTTTTAAATGTTTCTTTACAGATCTTAGTTTTGATTTAAAATTTCTTGTATTTTTTCAGTGGTGTTGTTTTCTACTTTGCTCATCCTAATTCTTAGGAATCTTAGCTTATATTTGTTCAACACAGGGGAGCAAAGAATACTTTATTTTTTAAAACAACAAAACTTTCTTTTAAAGTATAAAAACCACTCAGCTTATGGGCTGTATACAAGTGGTTTTCTTGTAATTGTTCTAAGTTACTGATTCTTCTTTACATTGCTCTTTTTTTCACTTAAAAGTATATTTTGTATTTCGTGTTTTATTTTGTCAGAACTCTTGCGGGCTTTATGGATTAGCCAATTTCCCCTCCTTTTAGGTTTCCTTTGGATTTGTTATAAAGTTTTTCTCTTTTGTATTTACTTCTTAGACTTTTTTCAATCCATGATATTTATTGTGTTCAGCTTTTTTCATATCGCCAGCTTTAATTTCTTAATAGAAACTTACTTCTTGGGTCAAATTCTGACCTCAATGCACTCACATTCTTGGTTTGGACTCATAAGCCCCACCAGGGCCTGGATAGCATAGACGCCCCCTCTGTCGAAATCCTTGAACTTCGGTTCCATTTTATCATGGCTAGATTTAATTTTGTCCTTGGTCCCTTCTGCTGTTTTTCTTTTTCTTGAAAAGCACTAAACCTGATCAGAGCCAAGATGGTAGAGAGTAGACAAGTCTTTGTCTGAGCTCTTCTTGGTTTCCCTTAGATCAACACCAAATCAAGCCTGTGAACTGGTTTGGAGTGACAGAACACGCAAATACTTGGAGTGTAAAAAAATTGCAGCAGAAGATATTTTGGAAGAACTTCAGCAAAGGTCTGTTTCAGTTGGACTTGGGTGGGGAACAAAAACTAGGTATTGTTTCATATTTAACACCCTACCCTAAGATAAGGTCAAAATGGGTTCATGATTTAGACATGAGTGATATTATAAGCAAATTAGAAGAACAAAGGGTAGTCTACCTCTCAGATCTGTAGAAAAAGAAAAAAAAATTGTGACAAAAGAAAAACTTGAGTACATTATGGAATTCAAAAGGGATGATTTTGATTATGTTAAGTTAAAACATTTTTATACAAACAAAACCAATGTAGACAAGATGAGAAGGGAATCAATAAACTAGAGGAAAATTTATATCCAAAGGTTCTGATAATGGCTTCATTTCTAAAATTATAGAGAATCAACTCAAATTTATAAAAATTCAAACCATTCTCCAATTGATAAATGGTCAAAGGATATGAACAGACAATTTTAAGATAAAAAAATTAAAACTATTTCTAGTCATGAAAAAATTCTCTAAATCATTATTGATCAAAGAAATGCAAATTAAGACAACTCTGAGGTAGCAGCACTCCATATCTCTCAGATTGGCTAAGATGACAGGAAAAGATAATGATGAATGTTGGAGGGGATGTGGGAAAACTGGGACACTGATATATTGTTGGTGGATTTGTGAACTGACCCAATCATTCTGAAGAGCAATTTAAAACTATGCCCAAAGGGCTATCAAAATGTGCATACCCTTTGACCCAGAAGTGTTTCTACTGGTCTTATATTCCAAAGAGATCTTAAAGGAAGGAAAGGGACCCACTTGTGCAAAAATGTTTGTGGCAGCCCTTTTTGTAGTGGCTAGAAATGAAACTGAATGGATGCCCATCAAATGGAGAATGGTACAATAAATTATGTATATGAATGTTATGGAATATTATTGCTCTGTAAGAAACGACCAGTAGGATTATTTCAGAGAGGCCTGGAGAGACTTGCATGAACGGATGCTGAGTGAAATGAGCAGAACTAGGGAATCATTATACATGGAAACAACAAGACTATATGATGATCAATTCTGATGGATGTGGCTCTCTTCCACATTGAGGTGATTCAGAACAATCACAATGGTCTTGTGATGAAGAGAGCCATCTGCACTCAGAGAGATGACTGTGGGAACTAAGTGTGGACCACAACATCGTATTTTCACCTTTTTATTGTTGTTTGCTTGCCTTTTTTTTTCTTTCCCATTTTTTCCCTTTTTGATCTGATATTTCTTTTGCACCATAATAATTGTGGAAATATGCATAGAAGTATTGTACATGTTTAACCCACATTGGATTACTTGCCATATAGAGGAGGGGGTGAGGGAAAGGAAAGGAAAAAAAAATTGGAACACAAGGTTTTGCAATGGTGAATGTTGAACATTATCCATTAATGTGTTTTGAAATTTAAAAACAAAACTTTAATAAAAATAATAATTTAAAAAAATTAAATTAAGCAATAAAAAAGTAAAGCACTAAACCCACAGTTAACTCCATCTTTGCTTTACCTTGGCAGAACCTGGTCAGGTACTGTCAAGTGTGATGTTAGCGCAGTCTTCCTGCAGAAACCCAAGGGCTCTGCTTTCCATATGGTACCATTGCCATTTTCCCTCTTACTCAGGTTCCTAGATAAAGCAGATTATGCCTTTTCTCTGTTTCATTCATTATTCCTTCTGGTGCATTTTTAGAGTTTTACACCAAAGTGTGAAATCTGGGATCTTCTAGGTTTTATCCATTTTATCATTTTATCCAAATTCTTGTAAACCCCCTTTCTTCTCTCTTCTAACAGAGCTAATTAGTTCAAGCTTTCCTCACCTTTCAGACTGGACCATTACAATAAGTTTCTAATTGAAATTCCTCCCTCAAGCTGGACACGCACACACACATACACACACACACACACACACACACATACACAGGAGAGAGATACAGAGATATTCAGAGACAGAGACAGAGGCAGTGAGGCAGACAGAGAGAGAGACTAATCCATTCTCCATTTAGCTGCCCAAGTAATTTTCCTAAAGTTTAGCTCTGATCATGTCATTTCTGAATTCCCATAGCTAATAATGCCTTTCCCTCTCAAACTACCTGCTATTTTCTCTGTATCTTAGAGCTACCTTTTCATGCACGTGGTTTCTCCTATAAAAATGTAAAGTCTATGATTTTTTTCATTTTTTTACATTTTCCTTTTTATTTTTCTTTGTTACTCCAATATTTAGCACAGCATCTGGCATATAAGAAGCATTTAATAAGTGTTTATTGGTTGATTGATGTATATGTGACCTTGGGCAAGACTGAACTTCCTCAACAGGAAGAAGAGAGGCATTAAAATTTTGGGGCAGTGAGCAAATCTATTGATAATAAAAAAATTTTTGCCAATTGAATGAAAGATTATTTGGAGGAATTATGTGAACCTTATTGTAACACTGAAAGAAAACTGCCAGAGATGTTTCAATTTAATATACTAATGTTCATTTAGCCCTTACTATATATCTAGACTTGAATTGGATGTTGATGGATATAAAATAATATGTAGACTAATGGATAACATTTCTTTAGTAATTTATATCCAATAACAATTGGATATTCATAATAACCCTATGATTTCGGCAGGACAAAGACTATTATCTACATTTAACAGATGTGAAAATTTAGGCCTCAGAATGGACAAGGAAATTTTCCAAGGCTCCAAAGGAAGGCTCATTCAAATCTTAATAACATTTAGGCTGAGCTGAGATAAAGGAAAATAGAGTCCAAGTTTTATGGACTCATAGTAAGAGTTAGAAAGAACCTTAGCAACTACACCTAATGTAACCCATTTATTTCACAGAGGATTAAAATAGAAAACTGGAATTGATATTAGAGAAAGGACTGAAATCTACTTCTGACTCCCAAAGCAATTCATTTTCACCAGGGTGTTGAAATGTCTCCTTCTTTATGTTTTTGGTACCAGAAGATCCTAGTTACAAAACTTAAGACCAACAGTTAAGGAGAGGAGAGGACCTCTCAATCTTTCCAGAGAGACTCAAGTCCTTCATCATTAGTCCTTCCATAGCTTATCCACCTCTTCTCGATCAAAGGAACCAATGTGGTACACAGGGGACTTTGGATGGTTATCTATATACATTGAAGTTGCTAGCTTGCTAATTAAGACCAGACCCGCTTTCCCCATCCTGAGGAAGGCTAGAGTTTGAGTTTTGCAACCTTCTACCTTCTCACTCCCCCCAAGAAAGTGAATCTATTCTCCCAGTGAAAGCCTGCTTTAGTTTCCCCTTCATTAGCCAGTCATGGTCTATCTGACCATGTCTACCACCCCAAAGTCCTATTCTGTCACTAAGTTTAGCTAGTAAATTCTAATTTCTTCAAAAGACAAAATAAACTTGGACTTCTGACTGGTAATTACTAAACCTTTTTTTATGGACTTAGATCCAACCACCATGCTTCCTTTTCACTCTCTTGGCTTAATCCTGCATTCCACCTCCCAAATGCAATTCAAATTTACATGTTGGGACCCCCAACTTCTGAATGATGAGTACTTATAATTTTTAGCCCAGGTCCAAATACAGCAAACCACTGCCATTCCCAAGGGATCATTTAATCTTTATGATATATTTCTTTCCTATGTGCTCACCCCTCTCCAACATCATCTTTTTAATAATCAATTCTACCATTCATGGAAAGGACTCTATTTCCTTTATTTCATTAATGTCCCTTGTTTCTTTCCTTATGTGTGCTATATAGTCTTAACTATAATCAATGCCATCTACCTGAAGATAAATACATATTAAAAGATATTTAGCTGGAATAATTCACTTAATTAAAATGACTATGGAGAGACTTCATTTATCTTCTTTTTAAACTATCTCCCATAATTATTGTAAAAATTATAGAATCATTCTTTAATTCTCACATTAGGTTTTAATACTTGAAAAGACCTTAGAGATTTTCTAATTGAGGGTTTTCCAGTCTTTGAGTTGCTGACCACTGGAAGGAATAGAGAATCATCTTAAGGGGTTCCTGAATCCATAATTTTAATAATAGCTTTCCATTTTCAATATATATGCAAAATAGTTTTCAATATTCACCTTTACAAAACTTTATATTCCAAATTTTTTGTCAATCTCTTCCCCCTAGTCCCTCCCCTAGACAGCAAGTGATCCAATATATGTTAAACTTGTACATTTCTTCTATACATATTTCCCCATTTATCATACTGCACAAGAAAAATCATTTCAAAAAGGAAAAAAAGTGAGAAAGATAAAAAACAAGCAAACAACAACAAAAAAGGTAAAAAATATTATGTTGTGAGGCACATTCAGTTCCTACAATACTCTCTCTGGATTCAGATAGCTCTCTATATCACAAGTCTTTTGGAATTGGCCAGAATCACCTCATTGTTGAAAAGAGCCATCTATCAGAATTGATCATCACATAATTTTGTTGTTGCTGTGTACAATGTTCTCTTGCTTCTATTCATTTCATTTATCATCAGTTCATGTAAGTCTCTCCACGTGGGTCTTTCTGAAATCATCCTGCTATGAATACATAATTTAATAGCATTTCCATCAAATAGACTGATTTTATGTTGCTGACAAAAATGAGTTATAAATATTATTAATTATAATTATGTTTATTACTTACATTATTGTATATTATGTACATTACACATTTTATATATGCTTATATATTTCAAATACACACAGTGGATTTTGCTTTGATCAATAAGCTCTAATTGAAATTAAAATAATAACTAGAAGTAGTAGCCTTTTATGATTTTCTTAACAAATGACTGTTAACACAAAACCTATTTTGTGTTAGATAAGGGGTTTTAATCTTCAACATGTTGGTGGGTCATTGATTCACTCCAATTGTCTTGTTTATTTTTTAGCAAATAGGGAAACAGGACAAGAAAAAAATTGTTTTGCCCAATGAAGAGCAGAAGAAGGATTTGAGCTCAGGTCATCTGACTTAAGATCTTTAACTTTTGCCACTGTGTCTTGCAGGATTCATTAAGAGAATTTTTCAAAGCAGAAGAAGGTCATTTCATTGTAAGATATTAATTTTAAGCTTTGGGGGATGAAATTTATTTTTAAACAGGTGTCTTGGAAAAAGTAATGGGTCAAGAGTCTTAGCAGTGTAACCTTAGTTACTTTCCTTTTCTCATCATCAAAACAGAGGAGTTGGTCTAAAAATAATCTCCAAGGTCCCCTCCAGGTTTGACATTCTGTGGTTCTGCAATGTGACCTTTATGGTTACAAGCATCTATCCTTCCATGGCAGTTTAAGAAATACCAAAGAACCACTCTTGTCTTGGAATTTTTCAGTCTCCCTTCTCATTGACAACTTGTTAATTATTGTTTCTCTGGTGTTACGTTTATAGGCAACTAACATGAACCCAGATCTTCTTGTTCTGCTATGCATAAGTAGAATTATCTGAGCCCAATATGTTTTGGGGTTGAATCTTAGTTATATGTAAACTCTGAGCAGTAACTAGTAATATTTTTCATTTGGAGCAACAGCATTAATTAGAGAACAAAAATGGCATCTTAGTGGGGCTGCTCAAGGAGGGAGAATAAAAGGAAAGATTTTCTCCACTTCCTTATTTGGTGACTTCATCCCTGAGCAACTACAAGGGAGTTAAATCCTTTATCAGATACTAAATGTGTCTAAGCAAGTCATTTAACTTTTGTTTGGCTGAGTTTCCTCTTCTATAAAAATGGGGATAATAGAAATATGTCAATGATCTTGTGAGGATTAAATTAAATATTACTTGTAAAGTACTTTGAAAATCTTAAAGTGTTATATAACTTTGTCATTGTCGTAGCATCCCCTTTTCTAAGTCCCATTACTTCTGCAAACTCCAAAAGGATTCAGGAAAGTTGATGACCACAGGACAATGATGTTTGTTAGTCACCAAAACATATAGTGATGGAGAAAGCATGATGCTCTAAAATATCACCACTCTGGGTGAAACTTTGAGTTATCTCACCCTAAGTTAAAGGCCTGCTTAAAATGCACTTTAAGTTCTAGCCAAACTGATCTGGTCTTCAAATTTGGAATTCTATTTCCTGCCTCTTCTCTGTAGAAGTGGCTTCTTATGCTTGGAATATCTCTCTTTCTCTCAGTAGCCCCAGCTTCCTTCAAAGCTTAACTCAGTTTCTTAGGAAGCCTGAGACAACTTGGTGAAGGGAGTGATGGGCCTGAAGTGAGGAACACCTGAGTTCAAATATGGCCTCAGATGCTCACTAACTGTGTGATTCTGGAGAAGTCATTTGATCCTGTTTCCCTCAGTTTCCCTATCTGTAAAATGAGCTGAAGAAGAAAGTCGAAAACCACTCCAGTATTTTGCCAAGAAAACTCCTAATGGGGTCAAGACATGGACACAACTGAACCACAATAGGAAGCTTTTCCTCATTCCATGATTATTTGTTACTGTTGGCCATCTCCATTTGTCTTGACTCACATCTTGACCCTGGACTCCAATACATGGAAGACAGAGTGAGGGTGATAACTTTGTTCAAATCTAACTCATTTAAACCAAATTCATGAACTAATCAAGACATTCCTCTTGTGATGTCATTGGAGTGAAAGAGGAACAGCAACAATAGTTTTTGTTGGTATCTCCCTTCTGAAATGACCTTATATTTACTCATCTGTACACATGCTGAATCTTTCCCCTTATTTCCCTTCTCCACTCCCAACTTAGAGCCAAAGCTCTTTAAGGGAAAGGATTCTTCATTCCTCTCATTCTTCCTTTGTTTCTATAGTATATGGCACCATGCTTTCTCTCTGGCTACTTAATAAAAAATTCTTACAATGCAATGCAATTGAACTGGATTGAATTGAAGGGTTTGGATTAAATTCTACAAGTTAAATTAGAAATAATCAACAGAGAAAGAGCATTAGAGTTTCTAAAGGGGAATTAGAAAGTATTCCTGGGAGAATCCCCCTCCTCCCCAAGCCTCTGCCTCTGATACCCAAACACATGCTTGAAATCTTGAAATCTGCTATGATCTCAGAAACTGATACTTGAGCACTTTATGACTTGTTTGTGAAGTGGGATGCAAAAAGACAGAATAAAAAGAATTAAGTACATGGGCCTTGTATATGCTATTCAGTAATGCAAAGTCTTTTGTGGTGGGTTTTTGAGAGATAATTCTGGAGTTGACATTTTTAGATATTTTTGTAAATGATAAGCCATTCAAACACAATCAAATATTTGATCCCAAACATTTTTCTCTTGTAAAGAGGAAGGACACAGATTTCTCTTTTCCAGAGAATAACTCTGAAGGCTCTCATTTGGGGCATAGAACCAGACATACACACCCATACACAGACACACACACATACACAGACACACACAGACACACAGACACACACACATACACATACACAGCCATACACACACAAAACACACATACACACTGGTTTCTACTCTACAGGTTCTTTTCCTTCCCCACCAATTGTAAGGTGAGTAAGAAAAAAAGGGAAATCTTCATCTCATTGATACCTTCCAAGAGTAACAAACTGCCTCATCATTTCAATTAAGCTTCAGCTGCTTGCTGTCTGCATTATTCAAACTGTGCCAATCAGAAAGTCACCATGATGGTAAACTCCATAAATCTTCATTGACTCACAATGATGGGAATTTCTCTGTGACTTTCTCTAATTGACCTTTTCTCTACCTTCCTCTCTACTTTTCTCTTGGAAGAACAGCCCTGAAGATGCCCATGTTAAACATACTCCCAGGAATATTTGGTCTCCTCATGAGACAGATGAACCCAATTATATGTTTCTGGGCCTGCAAGCAGGTAGGAACATCATATCAAAGGTTAGGACTACAGTTTATATGTATTTCCCCCCAGGGGTAGTTTATAAATTAATTCTGACCTTTAAAATTTTGCCATGTCAACCCCTATTAAAAAAAAAACAAAACAAAAAACAAAAACAAAAACTCTAGTAGTTTCCTATTCCCTCAAGAATCAAATATAAAATCCTGGATTTGATGTTTTAAAGCCCTTTGTAAGTTGCCACCAGCCTGATTTTCTGTTTATCTTACACTATACCACCTACTCAACAACCCACCACCTGCGAACTTCTTGCTGTTTTTCATACATGTCATTCCATCTCTGAAGGCTGGCCATCCTCCAAATTTGGAATCCTCTTCCCTTCATCTCTGTCTTCTGTATCCCATGGCATTTTTCAGGTCCCAGTTAAAATACCATCTTCTGCAAGGAGCTCTTCCTAATTCTTCTTTAATAATACTAGTGCCCTTCTTCTGTTGGTTATTTCCAAATTATCTTGTATAATTTGAATTCAAATATTTTTATATGTACATTATTTGCATAGATCTAGTCTCGAGGAAAGGGAGTGTGTCTTTCTGTATATCCCTAGCAGCATCTATGTATGGCACATAGTAAATGTTTGTAGACTAAACTTGACTTAATAAGGAATAGCTGGAATTGAAAACAAGAATCTTGGTTTCAAATCCTTTCTCAAGCCCTTAATAACTGTATAAGTTGAACCTCATCTTCCTCATTGTTAAAATTAGTGCTCTCTAAGATCCATCTTAACCCTGAATTTATTATATTATGATTGTCAACCCTTCCAGCTCAGGCAGAATATGATTTTTGTCACATGCTAGAGTATGACAAATTCTGGACTAGAAGGAGAGATGAGATAGGGGTTCTAATCTTCACCTGCCATAACTGTAGGGACTATGTCACTGGGTCCCAGTTTTCACCTCTGAAAAATGAGTGTGTTAGACTAGACAACCTTTTTGAGCTTTTCTGCTTCTAGGTATATAAGATTAAAAGACTTACCCAGAATCACATAGGGAAAAAGCATCAGAGTTGGGATTAAAACTCCTATCCTGTATACTCCAAGCTGGGCACTCCATGTTCCATTTTCACTGTTATTATTCTGTCTTCTAAAGCCTTCTGTCATTTTCCCTTCTATTATTTATGTTCTGTTGTGAAGTTACTTCCCAGCTTTTACATTGCATATTCTATATTCTAACACTTGTTTTAAGGGCCTTTCCCACTATGCTACTCTGTGTTTGTAAGTCAATATTCTATGCTCTCTTGTAGCACTAGCATTCAAAAATTCAGTAATTCTTCCTACAAAACACAATTCTTTCTGGAAAATATCTGATGTTGACCAATCTGTATGTGAATAGCTTGCCAATACACGCTCCACTCAATACCATGGCTTGGATGGAAACAGTACACAGGCACACAAACACACCTACAAGGATCAATCTAACCCCCCACAGTGGCTAGTCGAAAGCCCCTCCCAGCCATTTGCCCAAATGGCCAGTCATCAGTGACTGTACCAAGAGCTTATTTTGAATTCTAGTAACATTTGGTGTTCTCTCTGGCAGAATTTCTCCATCTCTCTGAATGACAGTCTTGGATGCCGTGAAATTAAAGATCAGAATACAGACAGATTAAGTAATCTTCCTTGTCCTGTAACATTAGATGAAGTTTAGCCATTTAAGGATTCAGGCTCAAGCCCCCCAGCTTGCCCAACCCACAGTTGTTAATATATTACCCAAAGAGGCAGGATCACTGCAAGGATTCCATTCATTTACAAAAGATGCACTTTCAACAGCCCTTTACTGGGGACAAACAATTCCCAACTCTCCTACTATAGCCTAATGCATAATGTATAAGGCTATAGAAAATGTGTATTCATGAGGGCTGTTTGGCTTTTGTCAAAAAGAACTGTGAAATATTATGATGGAACAATTTTCATTTCTGCCACATTGTTTTTATAGAACATTCATGACTGGGGATTGAAGGCTTTTAGAGTTTTGTCTGTTGCAGATGTTGCAATGTTAAGAGCGGTTTCCTGGGTTCCTTATTTTCCAACTTTGTTGCTGACAATTACATGAAGCGGAAAAAAGAAATTAGACTAAGGGAGTATGTCCTTGTCTGATCCCCTTACTAAATTAGCAGCCCTGAAAAACCATGAAAACCAGGGTTTTTTTTTTTCCATTTTTTTTCCTTTTTCCTTCTTTTTCTCCTAGGGCTCTATGCTTCTGAGGATTTTATTTGTTTGGGGGTGCTTTTAGGTTTCAAAGTGGGTCTTCCAAGCATTCTGCTAATTCCCACCATTTTCATGCATGAGTGACTGTTTTCCTAACCTACCAACACAAGTAAAGAATTCCCTCTTGCTTAATAAATAGGATTAAGACAATAACAATAATTACCATACTTAATAACAATAACACATTATATTTATAATTCATATACAACATATTATATAATAACTTTACAATATAATAACTTAACAACCTTTAAGATTTACAAAATGCTTTCCTTATAATAGCCTATTAATATGGGTATTCATTATCTCCATTTTACATAGTTAAGGAATGGAGACAGAGTGGAAAAAATTAATTGATCCAGCTTCACCCAGTGTTGCCCCTCAAAATTAAACTCAGGTTTTTTGCTTTTGAGACCATTTTCTTTCCAGTAATCTTGAATTTATGAAATTGATTTTGTGGAGCTTAAATGGAAGACTTTGCATTTTTCTCTTTAGATTTTATCTTATTAAGTTCGACCCAATATTCTGCACTATCAAATTCTTTATGAACACTATCTTTGTCATCTGGTATGTTGTCTGTCTTGTAGCATTGTGTCAATTGTAAACCTTTAAGCCTGATGAGCACATCATCTATGCCTTTATTTAAGCCCCTGATAAAAATGCTAAATAGTATAAGGCCAAGTACAGATTCCTGGAGCACTACCCTGGAGACCTTCTTAAAACTTGCATCTTAAGAATTAAATTCTGCTCTTTCACTCTGGCCATTCAGCCTGATCTGAATCCTCCTAATTGTATTCTTTCCTAATTCAAGTCTTGCCACCTTTTTTCATTATAATTATTATCTAAATCTAGGTGACTTACCTTTATAATATTTTTACAATTTGTCAGTTTAGCAGCCCTGTTAAAAATCAAATAAAATTATTCTGACATGGCTTTTTTTTGATGAAGTTATGCTGGTTTCAGATGATGATAGTTTCATTTCTTAGAAGTTGACTCACCAGTCCTTTAATAACATAGTCTAGAATCTTGCCAATAATCTACCTTTCTCTGCAAATTCTATTTTCTTCTTCTTCTTCTTCTTCTCCCTCTTCTTCTCTTTCTTCTTCTTCACAGTTGCTCTCCTTCAATTCTGATACTTCTTCAATTTTCCATGGTCTTTTTCAAGACTTCTACCATTGTTCAAGTAATCACAATTTCCAAATTCTTTAAATACCCCTAGGACAAATGTCTTCAAATAATCAATGACAATCAAATGCTCCTTTATTATACTTATATTGGCAATCAACTGTATATTAATTATTTATATCCCATCAGTAAATGGATGCAAAGATGTCATAGATATCTAGAATCAAGAAAGCAAAAATAATTAATGATGGCAATTTAATTCAAACCAATAAGAATGTATTGAGCACTTATAATGTGTACATCTCTATGGATTTAAAGACCAAAAAAATGAAGAAAAACATTTCTGTCTTGAAGAAGTTTATATTCTACAGGATATCACTGTGAATAGTATGGAACTTTGGGTTTTAAAATATGTTCTAAAATTTTCCTTTCATTTGATTTTTATCACAGTCCCACAAGGGAGCTACTACAAGTGTTACTCTTTCTTATTTAAGGATGGAGAAATTAAGTCTCAGAAGTTGAGAAAGTAAGCATCAGAGACAGGAATTAAAAGTAAACCTTGACCTGCCTGCAGATCTTATCCTCTTTCTATTATACCATAGGTCTTTTTTAAAGATAAAAAAAATTGTGACTGTCACATCTGACAATTTGACTGACTTGCTGTCCTGAAAAACCACATCAATTTCTGCTTGGACATATGACAAGGCCTTATCCCTTCCTTTTCACTTAAGACACTCTACAAAATACAACTGGGATATGAGTTAGCAATAGTCATTGCCTCCTGCAGAAAACACAAAAGAAACTTTAAGGGGGGATTTTGACTCACAAAACTCTACTGGACATCATAGGCTTGTTGTCCAGAACTCAAATTTTAAAGTTTTATTAAAATTTAGACCACCATCATCATCATCATTACTACTACTGCTACTGCTATTATTACTAAAACTACTACTAACATTGCAACTACTACTACTACTATTATTACTATTACTCCTACTCTCTCCTACTACTCTATTACTACTCCTCCTCCTCCTCTTTACTACTACTACTATTACTACTACTACTACTACTCCAACACCTACTCTCTCCTACTACTTTACTACTACTACTACTACTACTACTACTACTATTTACTACTACTCTTACTAGTACTACTCCTACTCCTACTCTCTCCTACTACTCTATTACTACTACTACTACTACTACTACTACTACTACTACTACTACTACTCCTCTTTACTACTGCTACTACTACTACTACTCCAACTCCTACTCTCTACTACTACTTTATTACTACTACTACTACTACTACTACTACTACTACTACTACTACTACTATTTACTACTACTATTACTATTACTATTCCTACTCCCACTCTTTCCTACTACTCTATTACCACTACTCTTTACTACTACTACTACTACTGTTACTACTACTACTCCAACTCCTACTCTCTCCTACTACTTTATTACTGCTACTCTTTAGTATTTCTACTATTACTACTCCTCTTTACTACTATTACTACTACTACTACTATTATTACTCCTACTCTCTCCTACTACTCTATTATTACTACTACTACTCCTCTTTACTACTACTATTACTATTACTACTCCTATTCCTACTCTCTCCTACTACTCTATTACTCCTCCTCCTCCTCCTTCTCTACTTCTACTACCACCACCACTACTACTACTACTACTACTACTACTACTACTACTACTACTACTACTATACTACTCCCATTCTCTCCAACTACTTTATTACTACTACTACTATTTACAGTATGTTGCCCTCATGTAGTATTCTCTCTGTCATCATTTGCTTATACCACTCTTGTAAAATTACTGAGATTTCTTTGGAACTCCTGGACACTAGTCCTTTCTCTGCAAACATCCTTCTAGCAACTCTGGCCTATTTGTTATTCATTGAATGGGACACTCTATCTTCCATCTTTGTCGCTTTTTTGCCATGATGCACATCTGGAATGTTCCCCTTCCCCTTACCTCTGCTTTTCAGTGTTCCTAGTTTCCTTCAACACTCAGTTCATTTATTACAAGCTCCAGGAGACTTTTCTCTGTAGTCCACCTCCTCATGCATTCCCTTCTCAGAGTTGCTTCTAGATTCTCTGCAAACAATATATACCTCCCTAGAAGTTTAAATGTTACTTCCCCTTTAGAATAAGTTTCTTAAGGGCATGAAGTATTTTTGCCTTTTTTGTCATTAGCATTCAGTATAGTGTCAAAAATAAGAGATGAATAAATGTTTTTGACTTCACTGGCCACATCTTTTGACAAAGGCTTTTGATAAAATCTTACTTTGGCCTTCAGACAATGATTCATTTTAGTTATGCATTTGTTTAGTCATTTTCTGAACTACCATGACTAACATAATAGACCATGTGCTGCAACACCTTCATTTTATAAGAAAGAAAAAAGAAAGTAAGAGCAAGGAAAGAAAGGAAGGAAGGAAAGAAAGAAAGAAAGAAAAAAGAAAGAAAGAAAGAAAGAAAAAAGAAAGAAAGAAAGAAAGAAAGAAAGTAAGAAAGTAAGAAAGAAAGGGAAGAAAGAAAGTAAGAAAGAAAGGGAAGAAAGAAAGAAAGAAAGAAAGAAAGAAAAAAGAAAGAAAGAAAGGGAAGAAAGAAAGAAAGAAAGAAAGAAAGAAAGAAAGAAAGAAAGAAAGAAAGAAAGAAAGAAAGAGAGAGAGAGAGAAAGAAAGAAAGGAGGGAAGAAAGAAAGGAGGGAAGAAAGAAAGAAAAGGAGGGGAGAAAGAAAAGGAGGGAAAAAAGAAAGAAAAGGAGGGAAGGAAGGAAGAAGGAAGAAGGAAGAAGGAAAGAAGGAAGGAAAGGAAAAAAAAGAAAAAGAGGAAGGAGGAATGAGAGGGGGAAAGAAAAGAGGAAAGGTGGGGCAGCTAGGGGGTGCAGTGGATAGAGCACCTACCCTGAAGTCAGGAGGACCTGAGTTCAAATCTAGTCTCAGACACTTAACATTCCCCAGCTGTGTGACCCTGGGCAAGTCACTTAACCTCAATTGCCTCAGCAAAAAGCAAAAAAAAAAAAAAAAGGAGAGGAAAGGGAAGGGGAGGAAAAGAAGCTGAGGTTAGGTAATTTAAGTGACTTGTTCATAGATACCAAGTGGTGGAGGTGAGATTCAAGGCCAGAGACCAGGTTCTATGACACCAAATTCAACACCCTTTCTACTGTCCTATTTCCTTGACCTTCACTCTGTGCATGCTTTGACTCTGGCTTGCCAGTCAGATTTCTTACTCACAACTTTGACCTGATCTTCCTTTCGTGTATACTTCTATGATTGACTCATTAACTTAAAGGCTCCTTAATTCTGGTTTCTATTTCTGGCTTTATGGTACCTCTGTACTGCCTATGGTTTCTTCCTATGCTGAAAATTTTAAAAAGGTAGGGGGGGGGAGAGAGAGAGAGAGAGAGAGAGAGAGAGAGAGAGAGAGAGAGAGAGAGAGAGAGAGAGAGAGAGAGAGAGAGAGAGAGTTGAATGAGGTAATTAATTCATCCCCTTAGGACCTGGCTCCATCAAAATACAAGTACTCAAATGCAGTAACATCACCTACACACATCCTGGTTGGTATCTTGTGAGCTCTGGATATAGGGATGGGGAGAGTCCTTATGTGGCAAATGACACTGACTACTTATAAGCAAGTAATAAAATTAATTTACTTATAAGTAAAAAGGAACATCCTCTGTTTGGTTGGAAAAAAAAAAGTGAAAATGGAGAACATTTTTGTCTGAAAAACTGAAGCAACTCAGGCTATGTCTACACAGCAGTCCAATAATCAGTTAACTTCATCACTTTGTTCAGGGAGTCAGTGAAATTGGATGGCCTGATTGAATTTTCTACTTTTCAGCCTTTTGGGGGG
>JAJPUD010014256.1:5469-24664 GCA_023553655.1 Myrmecobius fasciatus
ACATATATATATATATATATATATATATATATATATATATATATATATATATAATCTCTGTACCAGTTAATCTCCCATGAGTACATTCTGTCCACAGAGCAGATCCCAAAAATATATTGCTGTATAATGAAAAGACTCTTAGAAGTTTGCCATCTAATGAATGTAGTGTAAGCTTGTGTGCAGTAAGGGTTAATGATGGTTTAAAAGATTGGTAAAAATAAGCTATACAAACATAGCTGAAATATGAAATACATTATAGGTTACCAAGTGGTACAGCTGCACAATCCTTTGCAAACCTTAAAACTGTATAAATTGCTGTCTTCATAAATGAAAAGGAGAGATGAAATTATTGAGAGATAGCCAGGGGGAAAGATGAGCTCCAACTGTAGAATTCAGAGAGGCTTTTTAAAAATGTAATATGGAAGTGGGTCTTCAAAGGTGAGTAAGATTAAAACAGGAAGATTTTGAAGGTTAAAAAAGAGAAATACTTGAATAAATAAATATTTTTAAAAAGTTTCTTATAATGGAAGACTACTAAATACTTTTCATAGATAAGATACTGCTTTGGTAAATTTTCTGGAAATGTAAAAAAAAATAAAGTTTAGTTCATTCAGTAGGCTTCCAGGACTATTATAAAATCTGGATTGTACATGATTTCTCCTTGGACCTTTAAATTTGGGTATATATAATATGTATTCACTGAGCTTTACCATCATCAAAGAAAAAAAAGATATGACCAAGATATTAGGAAGCATGAGAAAGAGAAGGTGGAATCAATGAAGTTATTATGTAATTCATGTAAATATGGAACAAAAAAGCTGGAAGGGATTTGAGAACATTTACTTCATGACCTCATTTTAGAATGAAAGAATCTAAATTTTAGAAAAGATCATTGCCTTTTTTTTAACCAGGCAAATGCAGTTAAATGATTTGCCCACTGTTGTGCAGTTAGAAAATGTTAAATATATGAGGTTAGATTTGAACTCAGGTCCTCCTGACTGCAGAGGCAGTGCTCTATCCACTGTGTTGTCTAGCTACCCCTAGGAATCTTACTGTTAAGCCTATATTCTTCTTTCTACTCAAAGATATCTTGTTTTGCATAGATCCATTTTTGTCCATTGTTGCAATGTTTTGCATATCTTTTTACAACTAATAGCAATTCCAATCAGGGAAATATTTCTTGTGCTTGCCCTTGTTCAGTTCTTTTTCAGTCCCCTCCAACTCTCCATGTCCCCATTTGTTGTTTTCTTTGCAAAGATATTGGAGTGGTTTACTATTTCCTTCTCCAGATCATGATACAAAAAAGCAAATTGAGGCAAAGAGAGTTAAGAGATTTAGTCAAGTTCACATACCTAGGGGCAGCTACATGGTGCAGTGGATAGAGCACCAGTGCTAAAGTCAGGAGGACTCTGACTTCAAATCTAATCTCAGACACTTAACACTTCCTAGCTGTGTGACCCTGGGCAAGTCACTTAACCCCAATTGCCTTAGGGGGGAAAAAGATTACCCATGTACCTAGTAAATTCTTTTTTTAACTAATAAACAAAACTTAGAGTTGGTTTTATTTAAAAAAATAACAAAATAAACAAACCTTTAGTTAATTTAATTAGAAAAAAGGAAAGAAGTCAAATTGTTAGTATTAAAAATGAATAGGGTGAACTTTCCACCAACGAAGAGGAAACTAGAGCAATAATCAGGAGTTATTTTCCCCAACTATATGCCAACGAATCTGATAATCTAAGTGAAATGGATGAGTACTTACAAAATATAGATTGCCTAGATAAACACAGGATAAATTACTTAAATAGTCCCATTTTAGAAAAAGAAATTAAATAAGGTATTAATAAATAAGGGGAAAAATCTCTTCATAAGTTTTGAGGCCATATTTGAACTCAGATTTTCCCAACTCTAGGCGTAGCAGATCTATACACTGTACCATCTATCTTTCTATTAACTATGTGCAAAACACCATGCTAGAATTAGAGTAATGCAAATTAAAAATACTCTGAAGTACCACCTCATACTTCTGAGATGACGCTAAGATGACAGGAAAAGATAATGCTAAATGTTGGAGGGAATGTGGTTAACCGGGGCTACTAATGGATTCTTGGTGGAGTTGTGTAATGATCCAACCATCCTGGAGAGCAATCTGGAGCTATTTTCAAAGGAATATCAAACTGTGCGTACTCTTTGACCCAGCAGTGTCTCTACTGGGTCTGTACACCAAAGAAATCATAAAGAAGGGAAAAGGACCCACCTGAGCAAAAAGATTTGTAGCAGCTCTTTTTGTGGTAGCAAAGAATTGGAAAATGAATAGATACCCATCAATTGGGGAATGGCTAAATAAGTTGTGCTATTTGAAGGTAATGGGATATTATTGTTCTATAAAAATGTTGAACAAGATGATTTTAGAAAGTTCTGGAAAGATTTACACAAACTGCTGCTGAGCAAAACAAGCAGAACCAGAAATATAGTGTACACAATAACACCAAGAATGTGCAATGAACAGCTATAAGAGGTTGGGTTCTTCTCCAGTTTGAATGATCCAAGGCAATCCCAATGACCTTTGGACAGAAAATGTCATCTGCATCCAGAAAAAGAAGTAAAAAGACTGAATGTAATTTACTTCATGTTATGTTCACTTCATTTTTCTGTTATTTTTCTTCTCCCAATATGATTCATAAAGCAATGTGTATTAAAAATAAATTAATTAATTTTAAAACAACAACAGCAGCAACAACAAAAAAACACCATGCTAGACTTGGTACTGTACTGACAAATTAAAAGTTATTTCCCTCAAGCAATGTCCAATTCAATATGGGATAGGGATAGGAATTAGGAAGGCCTACATTCAATTACTACCTTGAATCCTTACTAATTCCATGATTAAAATCTCCAAATCTCACCACCCTCACCTATAAAATGGGGATAATAACATCTACTTTATATGATTCTTGTTAAGATTAAATAAAATAATATGTGTAAAATATTGCAAATTAAAATTATTTATACACTTGTAAATATTGTAAGAGACAACATGTGATGTAAAGAAAGTATGTGAGAAATGTGACTATTTAAACGATTTGGGTTTTGGACACACTAGAATCACATATGAATAATGATTTTACTTTTTCCATAATATAGGAATAATTTTTATTGTTTTCCCATGGATATTGTGACTGTTACTAACAATAATAAACATAAAAAGTAAATAAACTACACTCAAACTTTTTTGTACTGATCTTATATATTTGGCACAAAAAAAAAGATTTACTTTAGCAGGAAATTTCATTTCTAATGAAATTCTGTTTTTCACCTTGAAACTCAGAGAATTTGACAATTTTGAAACTGCTGTAATACAATTATTTACATACTAACTGGGAGGTCTCTATGGAAACAACACATGCTGTCCAGTGAATTAGAGAGTGATTGCAGTTATACAAAGGTTTTCATATAAAACTTTATGGTTAAAGAAAATTTTGCCATGCCAGAAGGTAACACTACAAAACATGCTTGATGTCAAACACAGCACAGATGCTGTTAGAGATGGTTGTTTTTCTCAGTGTTTTCATTCAAGATTATTTGAACATATTTCAAAGATGAGAGTTCGCCTTATACTTTTATTTCTGGGGAGTAAGAAGAGAAAGAGGAAGAAGAAATAAACTTAGGGCAAAAGGAGCAGGTAAAATATCAATTTTGAAAGAGATCAAATTTGTAAAATTCATGATTAAAAGGTTAAGGAAGGTTAAAATTTGGGACCTTTATGAAAGACATATGAAGAGTGAATAAACAATGGTCTGATCAGACTCTGCTGAAAAATGATTCAATTTTATGACTATAGGCAAGATATTTAGTCAATTTAAATCTCAATTTTTTGTTGTTGTTTTCCTATGTAGAAAAGAGATTAAAAACACTCAAATTTCTACCTCACAGCAGTTTTTCAAAGGAATAAATGGAATACAGTACACAGTGTACTTAATTTCCACAGTGTACTTGGAAATTACCAAGCACTACAAAATATAAATCACCATAGTTCTAAGTACTGTTGTTATTGGTAGGCATAGTCATAGATTCTATACCACTGTGAATACATTTCTCAGGTAATTCTATATTTGTAATTCATTCTTGTAATTTTCTCAAATATTATTTTAGATGACCAATAAGGATATGAAATTTATGTAGTACAACAAATTCATAAGTATCATGAGCCATTATAACTATGCAGCTATTAAATATTATTTTCTAATTAAATATAGTTCCATGTATATATGTGCATTTGTATATATTATGTTGTATACATATACATTACATATTGTTATGTGTATACACATATGTACTTTATATGTACATATATACTTATATATTCATATATATGTGTGCAAAACTGTGTGTGTATAAATGATTTTTGAAGAGTAATCATTGAGAGTAAAGATCCAAAAGATAGAGAATTCTTGCTTTCAAGGATTTCATGTATTGATTGATGAAAATAACATAGATGGGTGATTGTAGATGAGTTCACCTGAGAGTGAAGGATAAGGCACAAAAGCCTGGAAGATTTACTGGCAAAAGAGACATCAATGCCCAAGGAATACAGGGAGTATAGTATTACAACATGGCATGATAGCAAGACAATGGAATCATTGTTTCATCCCTGGAATTATATGTCACTCAACATTTTATTGTTGAAAAGGAGGATAAAATATTTCTTCACCTCTGGGCTTTGTCACCTGGCAATTGTAGATGTGTGTGTTCCCTGAATAGCACCAGAGTCACTGTCACTAATGTCTTCCTGGATCCCAATGCCTCTCCCTCATGAGAGAAATATATCTGGGGCCAGCATGATATCCAAGTCCTGATACTATAGCCAAGCCTCCTCTGGATTAAGAAGAGGAAGAGATGTTAGTGATAACAGAAGCTGACACAGAGACTGTTGCATTTCAATACTTGGAGCCTTCTCACTTTGCTCTCCTTGGAATGCACTTCCTTAAAATCCATGTTCTTTCCATTGATGTGTTCCTTCTGGAATTTTAATTTTTTGAAGAAGACCAGATTAAACAGATTTCATTCACTTCCCATCCCTGTGCCTGTTAATCTGGTCTTTAAAAAAAATCATATTCCCCGGATACAGCCATTCTGGAGAACAATTTGGAGCTATGCTCAAAAAGTTATCAAACTGTGCATACCCTTTGACCGAGCAGCATTTCTATTGGGCTTATATCCCAAAGAAATCATAAAGGAAGGAAAAGGCCCCACATGTGCAAGAATGTTTGTGGCAGCCCTTTTTGTAGTGGCTAGAAACTGGAAATTGAATAGATGCCCTTCAATTGGAGAATGGCTGAATAGACTATGGTATATGAATATTATGGAATATTATTGTTCTGTAAGAAATGACCAGCAAGATGATTTCAGAGAGGCCTGGAGAGACTTACATGAACTGATGCTGAGTGAAATGAGCAGAACCAGGAGATCATTGTACACGGCAACAACAGTACTATATGACGATCAATTCTGGTGGACATGGCTCTCTTCAACAATGAAATGTTTCAAACCACCTCCAATTGTTCACTGAAGAAAGCCATATACACCCAGAGAGAGGGATGTGAAATGTGGACCACAACATAACATTCTCATACTCCTTGATTGATGTTTGCTTACATTGCGTTTCCTTTATCTGATATATCGTTTGTGTAGACAAGATTTTTCTTGCACAACAATGACAAGTTTGGAAATATGTATACATATATTCGATTTGCCAATATTTTAACATAAAAATTAACATGTAGTGGATATCCTGCCATCTAGGGGAGGGGTGGGGAGTTGGGGGAAAAATTTGTAACGGAAAGCTATGTAAGGGTTATTGTTGAAGAATTACCCACACATATGTTATGCAAATAAAATTTAAAAAAATCATATTCCCAGTTACCTATATTTTCTTCTCAGATCCATATTTTTTTCAGCTCCCTTTTGTGTGTTTTAAGAGTTGTGAGGGTTACCTTTATTTGAGTTTGCTTTTGTATTTTGAGTGCTTAGCCTAGTAAACTTTTAATAAATAGTTCTTACCCTCCCTCCTTCCCACTTTCCTCTCTCCCTCTTTTCCTTCCTCTCTTCCTCCCTCTCTCATTCCCTTTCTTCCTCCCTTCTTTCCATAGTTCCTTCCTTCCTCCCTCCTTCTTTTCCTCTTTCTTTCCCCCTTTCTTTCTTTCCCACCTTTTCTTCCTTGCTTCCTCCCAGAAATTCTGTAGCAACATGATTATGGAGGTTTGAATTTCTATTCATTGTAGCGATTTCAGAGAAGTTGTAATTAGATTGACATAGATTGTCATTGATATCAGAAGACTAGAACTGCAAATGCAAACAGTAATTGAAAGAAACAGTGGGTATAAGAAGATTGTGACCTGTTATAAACAACTAAAGATTATTTTGAGGATATGTATGATTGGGGAAAAAAGGTGGTAGAGTAAGCACAGAGAAAATAATATGTATTAATAATAACATATACTAATACCCTTTAGATACAGAAAGATAAGAGAAAAATTTCCAATGAATTTAGCCAATCATTTGTGGGAAATGTGGGGAATATGATTAGTAGCCAAAGGAAATGAGAAGGCCTGGATGTGCTGAGTTCTCGCCATTCTTGTGTTCAAACCAATGAAATCATAGTTCATTTATAGTTTTTCAGACTATTCTGAAGGATAGGATGATAAAATGTGGTCAAAGTGAAAATATGGAGGATTTATCAATGGTTAGTTATTAAAGAAGGTTGATGAATGGATCTAAGTCAGAGGAACAAGCCCTAAAAAGCTTTTAAGAGCTAATGGTTAAAATTTTAGTGTAGTCAGTAGCATTTCAGAAATCAGTAATTGCTACAAATTAGAGCTTGTTTTATTTCTTGATAATTTTCTCAACTTAAGTAAATACTAGTAATTCAAATTAGGTTAAAATTGTGAGTGTAAAAATTAAATATTTTTAGCACACCTATGCATTACTCTACAAAGATTTCTTAAGTTTAGCAGAAATGTAGTAGACAATTCAGAGAATCATATCTTCACCAGGTTGAAGGCCTGTCCATTGAAGGATTAAAAATAATCATAGTATAATAGTAATAATAACTAGCACACACATATATGTATACACATATATGTGTGTGCTAGTTATCATTTTGTTTATATGTTGTTTATTTATATTCATTTAAACTTTTCCAAGTATTTTAATCCATTATCTCATTTGAAGTTCACAACACCCCTAATCACATTCAACCCAGAAGCAGATCTTTAGTGACCTGTCCTCAGAAACCTATCTGTTGAAACTGGTGTTTTAGATGAAGATAAAGAAAACATGATTTGCAGGTCTTTCCCTTTGGAAAAACCTTAGTGTTTTGGTTGATTGAATCATAATTTCCAAAGAGTGTGTCCATTTGGAATGACATTTTAAATTTAATAAAATTAGATTAAATAAATAAGTAGATAAAATATATATTTTAAAAGTTATTCATTGTAAATATAGGTTAGAGAAGTATGGATAAAAAAAATAGATTACATAGAAAAGATGTATGTTAGTGAACCAAAAGCTCAATCTGAATATAATGTGTTAAGTGAATTGCCAACAAAGTTAATATGACCATTAGTATGAAGATGAGTGGCACTGGTTTTGTATAAAGTCTCTTAATTTAAGGAAAGGGTACCTCTTTCTTCTCTGCCTTCTAGATCCCATGTGGAGAATAGTGTTCAGAACTGGGTACCCATTTTAACTGGGATGTTGGCAAGCTGTGATGGATGCATCAGGAATTGAATAAAAATTAACAGTATACTTAGCCTCTGAAGGGAAACAGGCAAGTCTGGACACTGAGTTGCCTAGGTATCAGCCATCAAAAGAGTGATGTCTTGGTGTTTCTCAGTTACTCTCTCATTTTGTTCTTTGGAGAGACTAAGTGTTTCCTAGGCACTGATAAACCTCTCTTGTATTTGGCATTGATCTATCCCTGTCTCCTTCTCTAGGAGCACAACTGAATATGTGGTTTGCTTTCAGCCTCCCCAAGATTATCTCTGCTCAGAACTTCTACAAGATTCTTACATTCTTTTGTACCTTCTGGAACTGGATCAAAGAATATAAATCTTTTCAATTTTTACCTTTTTTAGAGTATTTGTGGATAATTTGTACTCCTTTACAATTTAACTGCAACACAGATATATTCACACAGCACCAAAGGCATATTAATCACTCCCCTAACCAACAATAGCATCAACACCAACACATATACATACACATACACACACACACAGTCACTATATATTGACAGAGATATAGATCTAGATATGTAGATATAATGTATGTTGTCTCAATTTCTTCTGTGTTTTGTCTCAAAATTATTATAATATTTCTCATAACATCAATGATATTTTATTCTGTTTTAAAGGTGCTTATTACTTAATTTTGGTTTTGTTCCTCCTCTTCCACACTGTTCAATCAATTCCCTAAGTTATTTTTCTATTTGTCTGTTTTCTCTTGAGTTCTAATTTGACTCCTTACCTTTTCCAACATGCTCCCTCTAATTTCTCTTAGGATATTTTCCACCTATTCTTTTTTCTCCACTTATTAGTATTATTTTTGATAATACATATAAAGACATTTTCTTTTTTTGGAATTTGAGTTATTGTTTTAATTACTGTCTAGGCTTAAGAAAGTGATGGTGAAAATATTAGCAAAATATGTTAAGCATAAAAGGGTAAAATAATACATACACACAAACATGCATATCCACATATGTACATATATATATATACAAATATTCATACATATATATGTACATATATATTCAAATATGTATATATTCATATGGACATTTATACCTAAACCCATATAAAATATATATTATATGTACATACACACAAAACATATATATATATATATAATATATATATATTCTGAAGAGTTGAGTTTTTATTAAAGCTTTTTTTCTTTTCAGAACATATGCATGGATAATTTTTCAGCATTGACCCTTGCATAGCCTTGTGTTCCAAATTTTCCCCTCTTTCCCCCATCCTTTCCCCTAGATGGCAAGCAATCCAATATGTTATACATGTTAAAATATATGTTAAATCCAATATATGTAAACATATTTATATAATTATTTTGCTGCATAAGAAAAATCAAATAAGAAAGAAAATAAAATGAGTAAGAAAACAAAATGCAAGGCAACAACAAAAAGAGAGAAAATGTTATGTTGTGAGTAAAAACATTTTTAAACATTAATTTTTATTGAGTCCCTCACTTTTCTCCCATTCATTCTTCTTTTTCCCCTCTCCAAGACAGCAAGATATCTAATATAGATTACAGTGCACAATTGTGTTAAACTTATTTCTACTTTAGTTGTGTTGTGAAACTGTGCATCAGATAAAGAGAGCCATTTGCACCTAGAGAGAGGACTGTTAGAACCAAGTGTGGATCACAACAAAGTATTTCCAATCCTTTTGTTGTTGTTTGCTTGCATCTTGTTTTCTTTCTTATTTTTTTTTCTTTTTGATGTGTTTTTTTTTTGTGTGTGTGTGCAGCATGATAATTGTGGGAATATGTATAGAATTGCACATGTTTAACATATACTGGATTATGCTGTCTAAGAGAGGGAATGGGGGAAAAGGAGAGAGAAAATTTGGAACACAAGGTTTTGCAAAGGTGAATGTTGAAAATTATCCATACATATGTTTTGAAAATAAAAAGAGTATGCAGTTTGATGGACCTTTAGGAATAATTCCAAATTGCTCTCCAGAATCACTGGATCAATTCACAACTCTACCAACAATGCATTAATGTTCCAGTTTTCTCATATCTACTCCAACATTTATCATTATCTTTTCCTGTCATCTTAGTCAATCACATAGGCATGAGCTCATCTCAGAATTTTTTTTTAATTTCCATTTCATTAATCAATAGTGGTTTGGAGCATTTTTCCATATGGTTATAGATGGCTTTAATTTCTTTATTAGAAAATTGTCTATTCATATCCTGTCACAATTTATCAATTGGGGAATGACTTGTATTCTTATAAATTTGACTCAGTTCTCAAAATATTTAAGAAATGAGGCCTTTATGGAAAACACTGGCTGTAAAGATTGTTTCCCAGTTTTCTACCTCCCTTCTAATCTTGATTGCTTTTCTTTTGTTTATACAAAACTTTTTAAAATTTAACATAATCAAAATGATTTATTTGGCATTTCATAATGTTCTATCTCTTACTTGATCATAGTCTTCCCTTCTGACAGGTAAACTATTCCTTGCTCTACTGATTTGTTTATGATGTCACCCTTTATGTCTAACTCATATACTAATATTGACCTTATCTTGGTATATAGTGTGAAATGTTAAGTCTTTACAGAGTTTTGCCATGTTATTTTGCAGTTTTCCTGGAAGTTTTTAATTCAAATAGTTAGAGAAGCTGGAGTCTTTGGGTTTATCAGACTGTATTATATAGAATCCATTGTCTACTGTGTGATGTGTACCTAATCTATTCCAAGAATCCATCACTCTATTTCTTTGCCAGTATCAAATAGTTTTTTTTTTATGATTGTCATCATATAATATAGTTTTAGATCTGATAAAGCTAGGCCAATTTATTTTACATCTGTTTTTCATTAACATCTTTGATGTGTTTGACCTTTTGGTCTTTCCAAGGAATTTTATTATTTTTTTTTCTAGCTATATAATTTTGGATAGTTTGATATGACACTGAATAAGAAAATTAATTTAGGAATAATTGTCATTTTTATTAGAATATCATGATCTCCCATTATTTATATCTGGTATTATTTGTGTAAAAAGTGTTTTGTAATTGTGTTCATATTATCTCTGCGCTTATTTTGGCAGCTCCCAAGTATTTTATATTGTCAACCATTATTTTAAATTGAATTTCTCCTTCTGTCTCTTGCTGCTTGGCTTTGTAAATAATATATAGAAATACATATGGTTATTGTGAGATGGTTTTATGTCCTGCAACTGTGCTAAATTTTTAAAATTTTTTCAAGTAGATTTTTAGTTGATTGTCAAAATCTACCACCATATCAATTAAAAAGGGTGAAAGTTTTGTTTCCTCATTGCCTAGTCTAATTTCTTGAATTTACTTTTCTTCTTATTTCTAAAGGTAACATTTAAAATACATTACTGAATAATAATGATCATAATGGGCAACTTTGTTTCACCCCAGATCTTATTGGGAATCCTTGTAGCTTATCCCCATTACATATAATGCTTGCTGATGGTTTTTAGATAGATACTATTTATCATGTTAAAAGAAACTCCATTTATACCTATGTTCCCTATTATTTTTCATAGGATTAGGTATTATATTTTGTCAAAAAAAATTTCTGCATATCTTGAGATAATCATATGATCTCTGTTAGTTTTGTTAATGATGTGGTAAATTATGCTGATAATTATACTAATGTTGAACTAGACCTGGATTATATGCAATTTTATAGTATCATAATCTGAAAAAGATATATTTAAAATTTTTGCCTTTTTACATTTGATGCGAGACTTTTCTACATTAACACAAGTTTATTGTGTGTGTCACTTCTATTTATTCTAAAAACCTTATGCACAATCCATTCTCTTTCCTGGTGTTCTTATAATCCTTACTAAGTTATCCCTTTCAGGAACACATGAATGAGTTGAGGTACAATAGGCTGTTGGAAGGATAATTGGTCTGATAACCAGAAGACAGAAGTTCTAAACATATGTGATATGTCTGAAAATTCTTTAGGAAAAAAAAAAGCCTTCTAGCTATATACACATATATACATATATGGATTGTTTATTATATATTTATAAAGTTATACATGCATATACAATAGAATTTTGGGTTTAGGACCTCTGTCCTAAAACTTAGGAGTTCAGAAAAAGAGATCTACATAAAGTAGTTTAGTACACCTGGAGTCCCCACATGAAAGAACCATCTGTGGTGGGGATAGGTGATGTCAATGGAAGAACCAATAGCTTTGTCAGCTCTCAAGCTAGAGACACTTAGGGAAATTTTCAACTGGTTATAAAGAGATTACAGGGGACACCTTGCTAGCAGTGTATGCAGGAGTAGATATGCCACTGGCTATATCAATTTCTGGGTCATAGTTCAAGGACAGGGAGGAGCACTTCATTGTACAAGAAGAGAAATCCCTGAGGAGCAACTATTTGGCAACTCCATTATGTATAACCACTTTAGAGGATTATAGTTCAAGGGCAAGTTCCCAGTCAAAAAAAAGAGTAGAAGCCCTGAGAGGCAGTATCACTTCTAGTGCTGGTCCCAAGGGAATAGCTACCCTGAGAAACAATATTGATTGCAGTTAGAAGGGATCAGAAGACTTCAGTGCAAACCAGGAGAGCAGTAACCACATCCTTTCTCAGTTGGTGATCTTGGAAATATTTCCACCCAGATCTAGCTTTGAAAGCAACTGTGTGAAAAAGCCTGAAGCATGGAACATTTCTTCTCCACCATCCTCACAATGGAAACAGAGCCTAGCAAATGCAAAGTTCCAAATCAGGAACTATTGTGAAAAGAAATGAACAAACAACAAAGAAAAAGCTGACCATAAAAATCTACTATGGTGGCAGAGAAGAATAAGACACATATTCAAAAGAAGGCAATGAACTCAAAAGAGCTATAAGCAAAGCCTGAAAAAAATAAATTCAACAATTCCTGAAAGAGCTAAAAAGTTATTTTCAAAATGATAGAAGAGAAGAGTAGATAAAGAAAAATGAATAAAAGGGGAGGAAAAAAGCATGAAGAGACAATAACTTGGTAAAAGAGGGGAAAAAATATTGAAAAAAAATAACCCCTTAATCAAAATTGGTCAAATGGAAAAAGGACCAAAATTTTATTGATGAAAATAACTCCTTAAACAGCAGAAATGGCTAAAAGCATGATGATATAATGTATGGGAAAACTGAGGCAGTATAAAGATTAGAGATTTTTAATAGTTTTTTGACACTAGTGGAGAGTTTGGACTGGCAGGCATATCAGCCAGCTGTTTGGATAGGACTCTTGTCGCAAATCCAGCTCTAGAGAGTTTGGAAGCCATAATTATGGATCCGAATAGGACTCATGTCTCAAAGCATCCAGCCTCTGTGTGAGGGGCTCCAGGACTCTTATAGGGCTCCAGTGCTTGGGGAAACAAAGGGATAAAAAGGGGTAGATCACTGAGGGATAGAAATTTCAGGAAAGGAACATAAATTCATTTCTGACAGGTTGGGGGTATGGAAGAAGTATCATAAATTCTGATAAGGAGCTAGGAGACACTGAGTTTGAGACCAGAAAGATATATCCAAACATTGGAGATAAACTATCTGGAGATTTATGACTCTGGAATGCCAGTGGGGGTTGCCACCAGGGAAAGTGAGGCAGAACAATTTAGGGAAATTGGGGTAGAACAATTAAGGGAAATTGAGTTGGGGAACTTTGGCACAACAAGAAACATATACCAAATCTCACTTAGGAAAATGATTCCTAGGGGGCAGAGCCAAGATGGTGAACTGCAGACAGCATTCTCTGAGAGCTCCTGAGACCTTCCCTCAGACCCAGACAAATTGAGCCTCCGAACTGCTTCTGGAGTGAGGGCTCCACCAAACACTTGGAGTACAATGCACTTCTATCAAAAATCTCCTTTGAAAGAAATCTGGAGATCAGTTTTAGACGGGCAGGGGATCAAACAGCTCCCAGTGCTCAGAGGCCAGCACTCAGAGCCAGTGTGCAGCCAGTGTGCAAGTCTGGGGCTGATACAGAGCAGAAGATTTTAGGCTGCAAGGAAGTCCCTGGGAGACACTTGGGCCACTTTGCTCTGCTTGCGGGCAAGTGCTTTGGCAGATCTGCCTTTGGTAAAGGGTGGATTGAGAGCAGCTGAAAGCATGGTCCTAGTGCGAATCTACCCTGACCAGCCACAGACTGGAAGTCAATTCAGCAAACTGCCCCAGGGCACATTGAATCTGCTGCAGATTTCCCTGTTGGTGACTGATACCTCAGCTCAAAACCATGAGCAAGAAGAAGAGAGCTCTCACCATAGACAGCTTTTATGGAGAGAAAGTAGAGAAGTCCCCAGATCCTGAGATTCTGAAAACAATCCCAGATGAAGCCACAAAGGCGGACTTAAGCTGGTCTCCCTTTCAAAAGGCTTACCTGGAAGATTGCATAAAAATCTCAAAAGAGAGTTAGAAGAAGAATGAAGAAATAAATTGAGAGCAGTGCAAGAAGGAAATATCGCCCTGCAACAGAGATGTGAAAAACTGGGAAATAAGACTGGTCAATTGGAAAAAGTCACCAACTCACTGGAAAATAAAAATAATGAATTGGAAAAAGATAGCAATTCACTGAAAAACGAAATTAGTGAAGTGGAAAATGACAACAAATCACTGAAAAATAAAATTGGCAAAATGGAAAAAGAATGCAATGAACCCAAAAATTAAATTGGCCAGTTACAAAAGGAGCTAAAAAGATAATTGAAGGAAATAATACCTTAAAATTAAAATTGAAGAAATGGATATAAATGACTCAGTAAGACTTCAAGAATCAGTCAAATAAAAACGAAAAATGAAAAAAATAGAAGAAAATATGAAATATCTCCTAGGAAAAACAACTGACTTGGAAAACAGATCCAGGAGAGACAATCTAAGGATTATTGGACTCCCTGAAAGCCATAGATGAAAAAAAGAACCTTGATGCTATCTTCCAGGAAATCATGAAAGGGAATTGCCCTGATGTTTTAGAATCAGAAGGCAAAGTTGGCATGGAAAGAATTCACCAATCACCTCCTGAAAGAGACCCCAAAATTAAAACCCCAAGGAATATCATGGCCAAATTTCAGGACTATCACACCAAGGAAAAGATATTGCAAGCAGCTAGGAAAACACAGTTAAAATACTGAGGAACTGTTATTAGAATTACAAAGGATCTGTCAGCTTCATCATTGCAGGATCAAAGGGCCTGGAATCAGATATTCCGAAAGGCAAAAGATCTTGGATTACAGCCAAGAATAAGCTATCCATCTAGAATGAGCATTATCTTCCAGGGAAGAAGATGGTCATTCAATGATACAGGAGAATTTCAGCTATTTCTAATGAAAAGACCTGATCTGAACAAAAAATTTGACCTCCAAATACAGAACTCAAAAGAAGCATAAAAAGGTAAAAAGGAAAGAAATCTTGAGAACTATATTTCTACTATGGGTATCCTTAAAGAATGGGGTTATAATTTGATTTTTCTTTGATAATAATGGAAAAGAAATTAGAGGTGGAAGGGATACCATACTGAAGAAAGGGGGGAAAGGAGGCAAAATAAAGTAAAAATAAAGGAGGTAAAATAAGGCAAAATCTCATAAAGAGAATAGAAGATCTAATATAATTGAAGGAAAGAAGGTAGGGCAATGAGTATTGTGTAAACCTTACTTTCATTAGATTGGGCTCTAAGAGAGTACATCAGACACATTTGGCTTCAAAGAAAGGCCTGACCCTCCTTGTGGGAAGGTGGGAGGGAAAGGAGGAAAGGAAAGGGATAGACTAATAGAAGGATTAGGGGAAAGGTGTAAAGGGGAGGGAGGGATTCTAAAGGGGGGAGGACTGTTGGAGGAAGTTGGTCATCAAAAATAAAGTACTGGGGAGGGGGTAAGGGAGTAAGGGGAAAGGGAAGAGAAAAATATAACTTTGGGTAAATAAGATGGCAGGAAACATAGATATATTTATTCTAACTGTGAATGTGAATGGGATGAACTCTCCTATAAAACGGAAGTGGATAGTGGACTGGATTAAAAGCCAGAATGCTACAATATGTAGTTCACAAGAAACATATCTAAAACATAGAGATACATACAGAGTGAAGGTAAAGGGCTGGAGCAGAATCTTTTATGCTTCAAGTGAACAAAAAAAAAAAAACAGGGGTAGCAATCCTTATCTCAGATCAAGTAAAAGCAAAAATAGATCTAATTAAAAGAGATAAGGAAGGAAACTATATTTTACTAAAGGGTACCATAGACAATGAAGCAGGATCAATACTAAACATATATGCACCAAGTGGTATAGCATCCAAATTCCTAGAGGAGAAGCTAACAGAGATGCAAGGAGAAATAGACAATAATACTATACTAGTGGGGGATCTTAACCTTGCTCTCTCAGAATTAGATAAATCAAACCACAAAATAAATAAGAAAGAAGTTAGGGAGGTAAACAAAAGTTTAGAAAAGTTAGGTATGATAGATCTCTGGAGGAAACTGAATGGCGATAGAAGGGAGTATACTTTTTCTCAGGGGTTCATGGAACTTATAAGAAAACTAATCGTATGTTAGGGCATAAGACCTCAAAATCAAATGCAGAAAAGCAGAAATAGTAAATGCATCCTTTTCAAATCATAATGCAATAACACTCACATGTAATATAAAGCCAGCAGAAAATAGACCAAAAGTTAATTGGAAATTAAATCATCTAATCCTGAAGAATGAATGGGTGAAAGAGCAAATTATAGACACAATCAATAATTTCATCCAGGAGAATGACAATAATGAGACAACATACCAAAATTTGTGGGATACGGCCAAAACGGTTATAAGGAGTAAGTTTATATCTCTAGATGCTTACTTGCATAAAATAGAGAAAGAGAAAATCAGTGAATTGAGCTTACAATTAAAAAAAAAAAACTAGAAAAAGAGCGAATTAAAAACCCTCAATTAAATACCAAATTGGAAATTCTGAAAATAAAAGGTGAGACTAATAAAATTGAAAATAAGAAAACTATTGAATTAATAAATAAAACTACGAGTTGCTTTTGTGGAAAAAAAAACAACAAAATAGATAAGCCTTTAGTTAATTTGATCAGAAAAAGGAAAGAGGAAAATCAAATTTTTAGTCTCAAAAATGATAAGGGAGAACTTTCCTCCAATGAAGATGAAATTAGAGTAACAATTAGGAGTTATTTTGCCCAACTCTATGCCAATAAATTTGATAATCTAAATGAAATGGAGGAATATCTAAAAAAATTAGATTGCCCAGGTTAACAGAAAAGGAAATAAATTATTTAAATAGCCCCATTTTAGAAAAAGAAATAGAACAAGCTATTAATCAACAAGGGTGAAAACAGAGAAAGAAAACTATAGACCAATTTCCCTAATGAATATTGATGCAAAATTTTAAATAAGATTTTAGCAATGAGATAACAGAAAGTTATCTACAGGATAATACACCATGACAAAGTAGGATTTATACTATGAATGCAGGGCTGGTTCAATATCAGGAAAACAATCAGCATAATCAATTATATAAATAACCAAAATAACAAAAATCATATGATTATCTCCATGGATGCAGAAAAAGCATTTGATAAAATCCAACACCCATTCCTATTAAAAACACTAGAGAATATAGGAATAAATGGGCTTTTCCTTAAAATGATTAGTAGCATCTACTTAAAAACATCAGCAAGCATCCATCAGCAAGCATCATCTGTAATGGAGACAAATTAGAACCATTTCCAATAAGATCAAGAGTGAGACAAGGCTGCCCACTGTCACCATTATTATTTAATGTTGTATTAGAAATGTTAGCTTTAGCAGTAAGAGAAGAAAAAAGATAAAAGGAATTAGAGTAGGTAATGAAGAAACCAAATTATCACTCTTTGCAGATGACATGATGGTATACTTAGAGAACCCTAGAGACTCAACTAAAAAACTACTAGAAAAAATTCATAACGTTAGCAAAGATGCAAGATTTAAAATAAATCCACATAAATCATGAGAATTTTTATATATTACCAACAAAGTTCAGCAGCAAGAGATACAAAAAGAAATTCCATTCAGAATAACGGGTCATAGCATAAAATATTTGGGAATCTATCTGCTAAGAAAAAGTCAAAAACTATACGAACTAAACTACAAAATACTTTCCACACAAATAAAATCAGACTTAATCAATTGGAAAAACATTAAGTGCTCATGGGTAGGCTGAGCAAATATAATAAAAATGGCAATACTACCCAAACTAATCTACTTATTTAATGCCATACCAATCAAACTCCCAAAAAATTATTTTAGAGATCTAGAAAAAAATAGTAGCAAAGTTCATTTGGAAGAACAAAAGGTCAAGGATTTCAAAGGAATTAATGAAAAAAAAAGGCAGATGAAGGTGGCCTTGTTGTACCAGATCTAAAACTAAATTATAAAACAGCGGTCATCAAAATCATTTGGTACTGGCTGAGAAATAGAGTGGCCGATCATTAGCATAGGATAGGGTATCAGGACAATCCAGGGGATAACGTTTGCAATTTAGTGTTTGATAAACCCAAAGACCCCAGCTTTTGGGATAAGTACTCACTATTCAGCAAAAACTTCTGGGAAAATTGGAAACCACTGTGGAAGAAATTAAGGCTGTACCCACACCTAACACCACATACCAAGATAAGATCTAAATGGGTTCATGATCTAGATATAAAGAGCGATATTATAAGCAAATTAGAGGAACATAGGATAGTTTACCTCTCAGACTTGTGGAGATGGAATAAATTTATATCCAAAGAGATGTAGAATTATTAATTGGACACCAGATAGATAATTTTGATTATATTAAGTTAAATAGTTTCTGTACAAACAAAACTAATGCAGATAAGATTAGGAAGGAAACATAAAATTGGGAAATCATTTTACATTTAAGGGTTCTGATAAAGGTCTCATCTCTAAGATATATAGAGAATTGTCTCATATTTCTAAGAATTTAAGCCATTGTTCAATTGATAAATGGTCAAAGGATATGAACAGACAATTTTCAGATGATGAAATTAAAACTATAGTCATATGAAAAGTTGCTCCAAATCACTATTGATGAGAGAAATGCAAATTAAGACAACTCTGAGGTACCACTACACACCTGTCAGATTGGCTAAAATGACAGGAAAAGATTATGATGAATATTAGAGAGAATGTGGGAAGACTAGGAAACTGATGCATTGTTGGTGGAACTGCGAACGGATCCAAACATTTTGGGGAGCAATTTGAAGTTATGCTAAAAATGTTATCAAACTGTGCATACCCTTTGACCCAGCAGTGTTTCTATTGGGCTTATATCCCAAAGAGATCTTAAAGGAAGGAAAGGGCCCCATATGTGCAAGAATGTTTGTGGCACCCCTTTTTGTAGTGGCTAGAAACTGGAAACTGAATGGATGCCCATCAATTGGAGAATGGCT
>JAJPUD010014257.1:0-24139 GCA_023553655.1 Myrmecobius fasciatus
GATGAAATTAGTAATTGTGTCTGTAATTTGCTGTTTCACCCATTCATTCTTTAGGATAAAATTACTTAGTTTCCAATTGCTTTTTGGTCTATTTTCTCCTGGCCTTATATTGCATGTGATTTTTATTCCGTCATGATCTGAAAAAAATGCATTTATCATTTCTGCCTTCGTGCATTTGTTTTTGAGGTTTTTGTGTCCTAACACATGGTCAATTTTTGTATAAGTTCCATGGACTGCTGAGAAAAAAAGTAAACTCCTTTCTGTCTCCATTTAATTTCCTCCAAAACCTATCATACCTAACTTTTCTAACATTTTGCTTACCTCCTTAACTTCTTTTTTTTTATTTTGTGGTTTGATTTATCAAGTTCTGAGAGAGGGAGGTTGAGATCCCCCACTATTATAGTTTTGCTGTTTATTTCTTCTTGCCTCTCTCTGAACTTTTCCTTTAGGAATTTCCATGCTATACCACTTGGTGCATATATGTTTAGAATTGATATTATTTCATTATCTATGGTACCCTTTAGGAAGATATAATTTCTTTCTTTGTCTCTTTTAATGAAGTCTATCTTTGCTTTTACTTGGTCTGAGATCAGGACTGCTATCCCTGCTTTTTTTTGTTCACCTGAAGCATAATGGATTCTGCTCCAGCCTTTTACCTTCACCCTGTATGTATCTCTATGTTTTAGATGTGTTTCTTGTATACAACATATTGTTGGATTCTGTTTTTTAATCCAGTCTGCTATCTGCTTCTGCTTTAAGGGAGAGTTCATTCCATTCACATTCACAGTTAAAATAAGTAATTCTGTATTTCCTGCCATCTTATTTACCCTAGCTTATGCTTTTCTCTTTCTTATCCCCTTTCCTTCCTTCCTACTTGTCCCGTCCAGCGGGTCATCAAACGTGGGTCAGCGAGCAGGACATAAGCCGGGGGAGCAGAGCTCGTAAAGCCAAATGGCCTGGGGAGACACAGAGGTATGGGGACAGGATCGCAGAGAGGAAGGAGACAACTCTAGATTATGGTAGACTATGTCTCAAGTTTATTGAGTTTGCACAGAGTATATATAGGCAGATAACCACAATGCCACGTATGCAGTAACAGCACATTGAGCAAGAAGACAGATGGGGTGTGACACTTTGAAATGAGGGGTCGGGGTCAGGTGTCAAAGGTTAGGGGCCCCAAGGGTGGAGTAGAACAATGATATCTTGTGGTTTCCTGAGGCGTGTCATTCTGCATGCCTGTGCTGGAATGTGCAGTGGTTATTCTCAGATATTCAGATATTTGTGTCAGGGTGGGGAGGGGGAAGGTGAAAAGGGTCATGGTGTTAAGGTTCAGTCTCTGGCACCTACTATTTTGCTTTTGATAACCACTTCCCTCAAACAATCCTTCCCCTTCAGAGCCCCACTCACCCCTTTTTTCCCCCTTTCCCTCCTGTTTCCTTATAAGTACATCTATTATTCCCTCAGAGCCAAATCTGATGAAATGGAGATTAACCCAATTCTCATTCCCCTCCCTTTTTTCCCCTCAATCATTATAGATTTTCTTTGCCTCTACATGTGATGTAATTTCCCTTATTTTTCCTCCTTTTCCTCTTCTTCCAGTGTTATCTCTTTTCTACCTCTAATTTCCTTTTCAGTTTATCATATCATAATAATCATAAAATCACCATAATCATATCATAATCATAATGTAATAATAGATTCATAAAATCAACCCTAATTCTATAAGTATCTATAACATAAATATAGTTCTGAAGAGTTTTTTTTTTCTTGTTACCTTTTTATGTTTCTCTTGTGTTCTGTGTTTGTAGATCAAATTTTTTGTTCATTTCTGGTCTTTTCAGTAGAAATAGGTGAAATTCTCCTCTATCATTGAATGATCATCTTCTTCCCTGGAAAATAATGCTCATTCTAGCTGGGTAACTTATTCTTGGCTGTAATCCAAGTTCCTTTGCCCTTCGGAATATCTGATTCCAGGCCCTTCGATCCTTCAAAGTAGAAGGTGCTAGGTCCTTTGTGATCCTAATTGTGGCTCCTCGATATTTAAATTGTTTCTTTCTGGCTTCTCGTAATATCTTTTCCTTGGTGTGATCGTTCTGGAATTTAGCCACAATATTTCTGGGGGACTTAATTTTTGGGTTTCTTTCAGGAGGTGATTGGTGGATTGTTTCAAGGAGTATTTTGCCTTCTGGGTCTAAAATATCAGGGCAGTTTTCTTTTATGATTTCCTGGAAGATAGTGTCTAGGTTCTTTTTTTCATCATGGCTTTCAGGAAGCCCTATAATCCTTAGATTGTCTCTCCTAGATCTATTTTCCAGTTCAGTTGTTTTTCCTAGGAGATAATTCATGTTTTTCTCTATCTTTTCATTTTTTTGTTTTTGTTTGACTGATTCTTGAAGTCTTGATGAGTCATTCATTTCCAATTGTTCAATTCTAATTTTTGTCTTATTTAAATCAGTTACTGTTTTTAGTTCCTTTTGCAATTGACCAATTACATTTTTTCTTCATTGCATTCTTTTTCCATTTTTTCTATTTTATTTTGCAGTGATCTCATTTTGTTTCCCCATGTTTCTTCTAACTCTCTTTTAAGATTTTTTTATGCAACCTTCAAAGAAAGCCTTGTGACATGGAGTCCAGTTTGTGTCTCTCTTTGGGGCTTTTTCTGGAGTTGCTTTCCTTTTAGGGGCCTCAGGATTTGAGGTCTATTCTTCCTTCTCTCCATAAAAGTTGTCTATGGTGAGAGCTCTTTTTGGTTTTTTATTCATTTTTTTAAAGGTGTGAGGTCTGTTTAAGGGAAAGGTGGGACAGCTGCTTTAATTTGCCCTGGGGCAGTTCTGCTGATTGAGTTATTCCAGGAACTGGGTAGTTCTGCTGATTGAATTATTTCTGGTGCTGATCAGTCCTGCTAATTGATTGATTACCCTAGGGTGTTGTGTAATGACAGCTAGGTCAGATGCTCATCAGGGGTTCAGTGGTTCACAATCTACCCCCCACAAAAGGCAGACCCTCCAAACCACTTGTCCCCAATCAGGAGAGATTGGCCCAAGAGGCCCCCAGAAGACTTCCAGGTGTGTGAAAAGCAAAATGCTCCCACTCCTGTTCCAGCTCCCTGCTCCAGCTCCCTGCCCTGGTGTCCCTGTGCTGCAGTCTGGGTTCAGCAGACCACTGCTGGGGGTCCTACCGGGGTCCCCAGCCACCGCCCTCTACTCACCCTAATCCAGGGTCTTCAGACGTCTCTGGCACCCCACCCTAGTGGAGGGGAGAACAAACCAGGCAGAGCACCCGAGGAGAGTTTAACTTCTTTATTCTCGTTCCTGGAACTTCCAACTGCTCACTCCCACAGCCTCTGTGCCTTCTTTTATCTCCCTTTTCTGCCCCCTCCCCGTAGGCGGTTCTGCTCCTCCCAAGTCCTGCCCTGAGGGTGGAGCCAGCCCATTCAGAGGCCATCCTAGTACAGGAAGGCAGGCCACTCAGGCAAGCCCAGTCCAGAGCTGCCCCCAACAGACCACCTCCCTGCCCAATTAAATTAGACCTGTTTTGAAGTTCTTCCAGAGTATATTCTTCTAGAAACGTGTTGTCCTCCAGATATTGTGGATTTTTTTCCTTCAAAATCAGTCTAGAGGCTTCATATGTTGTTGATTTGAGGGAAGGTTAGAGGAGGTTACAGAGACTCCTGTCTGATCTCCACCACCATGGCTCCACCCCCGGAATGACTGAGAAAATATGAGAGTTTTTTGGGAACAGGATTAAAAAAAAACTCTTCTTTGCTTTAATTCAAGTTTTCCTGGTATAGTTGTATTCACAGAGAAGGCCTCATTTACTCATCCACTGCTCAGAAACATTCAATTGTAAATAAAACAACTTGCTCAAAAGTGGTTGAAGCTTGGAAATTATAGATCCTTATTTTAATTATGTGGTCATACGATTAAAATAATGTCTCAACTACCTTTGTATAATTGTGGGAGATTACAAAGAAAATTTTTTCATGAAGTCAAACTGAAGATTTTTGTTGTTGCTGTTCATTAGTCTTTTTAATGTGTGCTGAGATATATCAGGGACTTGAAAATTTGATTTATTTGTAAGTTGTCAATGTAGGCATAAGTGATCCAAACTTGCCACATTATATCTTGATGTTCTACTCAGTCACTGAATGTTTGAATCATTCTACTTCATCTTCTCCTGAAATGAATCCATTGTCATTAGTTTGGAAAAAAGTTGTGCCATTAGCTAGTGGAATAAGAACTCACTATTTGACAAAAAAAAATTCTGGGAAAACCAGAAAGTAATTTGGCAGAAATTAGGCACAGAACAATATTCCACACTATATGTCAAGAAAGGTTTCAATTAAATATAGGAAAGACAAAAAGGATAACATTATAAACAAACTGGAAGAACTAAAGAAATTGCTTTTCAGTTCTATGGATAATAATCTTAAGTTTGGTTCATAACCAAACAAAAAAGAGATCACAGAAGAAAAATGGACAATTTTGATCATATAAAATTTAAAAGGTTTTGCACAAGTAAAACCAATACTGATAAAATTAAAAAGGAAGTAGGTAATCAGAGGGAATATATTGATGTAAAATTTATCTTGAAGCATTGATTTTCTGAGCTCATTCAAATATTTTAGAAGAACAATTTCTCAATTGACAAATGTTCAAGCAATATGAACAGACATTTTTCAGAGGAAGAAATCTAAGCTACAAATAAGTATATATGTAAAAAACAACCCAAATCACTAAAATTTTATGAAATTCTAAAATATATCTTCACAGCCATCAGATTTGCAAAATTAACAGAACTTTGAAAATTATAGTTATTAATGGGCTGTGGGAAAACTGTTCCTTAGTTGTTTCAAAATGAAGAGACCTATTCTACTTTTTCAAAATTTCTTCTATTTCTATTTCTTATCTATTATCCTATGGTATCCTATTTGCAAAAGTCAGGAACTAAGGGTGGTAAATTCTGCATGTAATACTGTACTAAGTTGAAGTGTTGTTATTTAGTTTTGGCAATTTTTTTGTACTGTTATTTTCTATTCTAAGGAATGGCTCTTTATAAAGTAATTGGTGGGAGAGAAATAAATATTAGGAAATGAAATTGAAAAAATAGCAATTCAAAAAAAGAATAACATTCAAGAACACAAAAGAACAATACAACCTTCCTTGATCTCCTATGAACTCTTTCCTTTTTATATTTATTAAACTTCTCATAGCAGTTTATTTGCACTTCTTTTAGGCATTTCTATATTATTTTGACTGAAAATAAGTAATTCATGTATGTATCCTATCCTTTGATTATTAGATTACCAACTTCATTAGGCAAAAACTGTCACATATAAACCTTACATTGCTCTTAGAACATATCCCTGTGCCTACCCCACAATAAATAGTTGAGGCAGCTATGTAGCACAGCAGATAGAGCACTGGGTTTAGAGTTGGGAAGATTTGAGCTTAAATTAGGCTTTAGCCATTTAGTAGCTGTGTGACTTTGGAAAAGTCTACCTAAATTTCCTCAATTGTAAAATGGGAATAATAATAGCACCTACTTCCCAGGATTGTTGGGAGAACGTAATAGGAGAGTATTTGCAAAGTACTTAAAGCAATTCTCAGCATGTGGTAAGTACTATTTTGATTTTTATTGCTAAATATATGCTTAATGAATTTTTTAAAATGAAAATTGCCTAAATTATCTATCAATTTCTCTGGCATTCTGAACTACCAATTTGTTTAGTTTCCTTCCTAGCCAGCCTCCCCAACCATTTTTTTTCTTTTGCTGTCATCACCTTGGCCTTTCCTGAGAGACCACCAGTTGTGATTTATAATTGGAAATTGCACATCAAAGCTTTGGAGTCAGAATGCATTGCTATGAATGGGGAATCCAATACAGTATGGACAAGACACTTCTTATGGTAGAACATGAGAAAGAAAAAAAATCAAAGTATGAATAGTGCACATGATGTGAAATTGATGAGGGGAAGGATGAATGGGCTCTATTCAGCTCTCCATCTGCTCTCACACATATGTCTATATAGATACAGAATGGTCCAAAGATGGGAAATCAGGAAGCACAATGTATGAGACACTATGAGATTTGAGCCTGCCCAAAGGAAGTGTTGGAATAGAAGGTAGAATATAAGCCCATATTGAATTCTCTCTATATATTCCTACCTGTGAGAATATTACATTTGTTTTGATAAGTGTAGCCATAAAAAAGACTTAAGAAAAGTACTGTGCAAAGCAGTCCATGTTTAGGGAGTTGGAATATTGACAAATCATTTAGTTTCCTAATATTTTCAATGTAGGTAAGAATGCATATTTTGAAAGTTAAGAGTAACAGGCAAGGGAGTTTGTAGATTTAAACCATAGAGGCTAGAACAAACATGGAAGGTCATCTACTTAAACCCTTCTATTACATTTAAGGAAAACTGAGGTTTAGAAAAATTAAACCCCATCCAAGATCATAGAGTTGATCAATAACAGAGAAATATTAATCTCAACTCTTCCATTATCATTTCTTAGATAACTCATTTAATTGCCCTAATTTTCCATATGCAAAATGGGATCAAGCAGTACTGCGAGCATAAAATGAGGTGATTGATGTAAAAAGCACATTGAGTACAAGCATACTTAACATAGTTGTTTTCTTTAATATTTTGGCAAAGAGGAAAGGTAAACATTTGTCTTACCTAAAAAAAAAGTATAGCATTTGTAAGCTGTGTTAATTTTTTAAAAATGTGTCTACATAAACAAATGATATTATGGAACAATGGCCATGGAAGGACCCTTAGAAATCTCCTTAGTTTAACCCCTTGTTCTAGAGATAAGGAAATAGAAAATCCTGGGTAACAAACACAATGATAAATCTATCAGTCCCAGAGATTTAGTGGCACAAATGAAACAGAAACTGGACTTTTTTCTTGGTTTGGGTATCTGTATCCCGTTATTTTATTTTATTTTATTTATTTATTTATTTTTGGACATCCTCTGCTTTCCATACACTCTTGATTCAATCAAATTGGCCTTATCTTTGTTCCTCTCAAAGGATACTCCATCTCCAGTCTCTACTTTGTATAAAATGTTTCCTATGTCTGGTTTGTACTTTGTTTTTATTTAGAGTCTCTCTCTTCCTTTAAGATCCATATATTCACCTACTCTATTAGAACATAAGCTCTTTGAATCAGGGATTGTTTCATTCACTTTTTAAAAAATCTCTACCATGTAGAACAATACTGGGCTCACAGTGGGTACTTAATAAATATTTTGATTGATATAAACTGTATGATTATGCAAGCTATATAAATTATTTCTTGACTATGTGTAAAGCAAAAGGAAATTTATGATCAGCTTGATTAAGTTACAAGGTAGAAAATATATGATGAGACTTTATACTTAGCTAAGCAGTGACCCCTGGGAATCTTTGGAAGGATGAATTTCTCTGTATCCCATTAGTTTATTAAAGGAATTTAGTAACAGCCTTTTTTTGCTTATTGCTTCAAATAATTTACTTAATATTGGAATTAGTTGGTCTTTAAATGTTTAATAAAATTCACTGATGAATCTGTATCCTTCTGGTGCTTTTTCTTAGGAAGCTCAACCAGGGATTGTTTAATTTCCTTTTCTCAAATAAATCTATTTAGATATTCTATTTTTTCTTCTGCTAATCTGGACAGTTTGTATTTTTGTAAATATTCTTCCATTTCCCTTAAGTTATTGAATTTATCAGCATATAATTGGACAAAATAATTTTTATAATTATAATTTTATAATTTTATAATTTTCATTTTCTTTACTAGTATATTAACCCTTTTCATTTTTGTTACTAGGCATTTGTCTTTTTTCTCTTTTTAAAAGTCACATTAATCAATGGTTTATTTATTTTCTTGATTTTTTGTAACACCAACTCCTGATTTTATTTATTAATTTAATGGCTTTCTTACACTCAATTATATTAATTTCACCTTTAATTTTTAGGAATTCCAATTTAGTGTTTAATTAGGGATGTTTAATTTGTTATTGTTCTAGAATTTTACTTGCCCAGTTCATTGGTCTGCTCCTCTCTTTTTCATTGGTATAAGAACTTAGAGGTAGAAAATTTCCTTTTGTTTTTGTTTTTGCTATATTTTATAGATTTTGATTAATTATTATCATTTCCTTTAATGAAATTACAGATATTTTTATTATTTGTTCATTAACCCATACATTCTTTAAGATTTAGGTTATCTAGGCTTCAATTAGTTTTTTTCTGTTTCCATGGTCTACTATTAAAGAGAATTCTTATTGCATATTGATCTGTAAAGAAAGCATTAAATAGTAGTTCTATTTTTCTGGTTTTGACTATAAAATTTTTGTTTTCTAGTATATGGTCAATCTTTGTAATTAAATTTATTTTAGCTTTGACTTTGTCTGATATCATTATTGCTACCCCTAATTTTCTTTGCATTGTTTTAGGCATGACACATTCTACCCCAGCCCTTAATTTTAATTACATGTGTTTTTTTTTTCATTTTTCAATGTATTTCTTGAAAGCAGAATTTGTTGGATTCTTATTTTTAATCCATTCTGTTATTTCTGTTTTGTGAGTGAATTCATCCCATTCACATTTAAAGTTATAATGACTATTTCTACATTTTCTATACCTTACTTTCCCTCACTATTGTTCTTCTCAGTCTCTCTTTTTATCCTTTCCCTGCTCTAGTTTATTTCTAATAATTACCTCCCTATTACCCACTTTATTACAGAATCTCTCCTTTTTTCTCTTCCCTTAAACTCCTCTAAGGATCTCTCTATTTTCTTCTTCCGCCACCCTCATAGATCTTTATCTGTATGACCTTCTATAACTCATTCATCCTGTTCCCTCACTTTCTTGTTTTTTAAAAGATAAATTTAGAAGGCTTGTATACCTTTGTAGATATATAAGTTGTTACCTCTTTAAGCCAGGATTGATAAGAATTAAGGTTCCAACACTACCAGCTTTCCATCTCTATCTGATTGCTGTGTCAGTTCTTCCTCTTGTACCTCCTTTGTATGAGATGATGGCTCTTTTAAACTTTCCCTACATAATTATGCATTTTAGAATTACCACATCTTGCTCTTCTCTTTCCCAATCTTTCTTTTGAACGGCCCAATTACTATTGACTAATTACTAAACTTAAGAATATGATTTACACTTGTCCTTATTAAAACACTTGTAACTGGTCTTTGATTACCTTATATTTCTCCCGAATTTTGCATGTCAAAAATTTTATTAAGTTCCGGTCTTTCTTTTGACAAAAATATCTAGTTTCCTTTTTTATTCTCTTTTGCTTGTGTGAATCTGATAGGTGTGACGGAGAACCTCAGAATTGTTTTTAACTTATTATTTTATTTTATTTTTCACTATTAGAGATTTGGAACATTTTATAGGGTTTTTGATAGTTCACATTTGTTCTTTTAGAAAACTGTTAGAAAACATTTTGGACAATGGTGGAGGAGCTCAGAAAATTCCAAACTCTCCAGACTTCTCACAAATAAAACAAAATTGCACCTCAGGGCAAACACAGATCAGTAAAAAATAAAGAAGACTTGGAGCAGAAGCAAGGACCTCCTGGGATAACCCCAGAAGACCCAAAGAAAGACCCCAGGATCAAGCTTAAACTATGTGAAGTATTTACAATTCCAGGCTTTCTCCAGAGCTTACCTCCAGGCTAGCTTCACAGACACTTAGTCTGTGTGGACCCCCGAGGCTAGCTGGATCTGGAGGGAGCTTCCAGGGACCACAGGAACTTTCATCTCTCTGTCAAGGAGGAAATATGGAAATCTAAATCAGGAAGACTGAGGAAACCTCTACTGATTAGGAATATCAGGCCCAGCTATGTTGCACAGACACAACCTTAGGTAAGAAGGAAACAGTACTTTCCTGGTAAGTGCAAAAGCAGTGAGGCAGTGGGCACTTGCATGAGGGAAGAGATTTTGCATTAGGGTTTTTGGTCAGAAAGGAGAGCTGAAGTGAAACCGGAGATACCATCACCCCATTCCAGGATTAGAGGCGCTTAAACAAATAGTTCTCATTAAAAAAAAATGAACAGGCAAAGAATAAAGAACCCAATCATAGAAACTTACTGTGGGAATAAAGAAGGCCAGGTTTCATCTTTAGAGGAGGACAATGAATTAAAAAAAGGTTTTTGTCCTAAAGAGTAAATGGCAACCTTCCCTGAAGAAATTTATAGAAGAACTCAACCCCCCCCCCACAAAACAAACAACAACAAAAAACCAAAACCAAAACCAAAACCAAAAAACAAACAAACAAAAAAACAAAAAAAACTTCAAAAATCTAATAAGAGAGTTTGAGGAAAAACTTAAAAAAAAAATCCAAAAAGAACAAGATTACAAAAGGAAAAAGTTGAGCAACTAGAAAAGGAAATCAAGAGTCTTAAAGAAGAAAATAATTCTTTGAAAATTAAAATTGGACAAGAGGAAGCCAATGAAGCTATAAGAGACCAAGATATAACAAAACAAAATAGAAAGAATGGAAAAAGAAAGTAGAATGTATATGAAACATCTTATTAGAAAAACAAAAGATCTGGAGAGCAGATCAAGAAGAGAAAATAGTGACCAAAAAAAAAAAAAAAAAAAAATTTTGGCATAATAATACAAGAAATAATCAAAAAAAAATTTCCTGACATAATAGAACATGAGAGGAAAGTAGAAATAAAGAAATCCACTCATGACCACGTCAAAGAAATCCTTCATGGAAAACACATAGGAATATTAGAGCTAAATTTTGAAACGGCAAGATCAAAGAGAAATTCTACAAGAAACAAAGAAACAAAAAACCTTAAATATTCAGAAACTACAATTAGAATTGTGCAGGATTTATGAACAGCTACAATAAAATACCATATGTCCTGGAATAATATATATATAGACAATTGAAAGAACTAGGCGTGTGATCAAAAATAACATATCCAGCAAAATTAACCATAATATTGAACAAAAGAAAGTGAACGATCATTGAACTTGCAGATTTTCAGCACTTTGTCCTGAATTCAGTAGAAAATTTAACAAACACACACTCAAATATATATATATATAATGCACAATATACATACATATATACACATATGTGTACATATGTATATGTGGGGGGTAGTACATATATTCTGTGAAAGATATAGAACACTTCAAAATCTGTAAAGAAATGAAGGGGGAGGAAATAGGATAACATGGAGTATAGTAGGGTGTGTAGATTTATGGCAGTGGGATAAAGTATATAGATGAATGGGAAAGGAGTAAAGAGGGAATGGAAAAATGCCTGTGGGGGGGATAAGGGAGGGATCCATGAGTGGTGAGAGGTTAAGTAATAAAAAAGCAAGTTAAGGAGTTAACTTTGAATTGAAGTTAAAGAGTTTTCAGGAATAAAAAATAAGAGATGTACACAAACACTATAACAGATCAGGAATAGAATTAATTAGAAAAAAAGTAGGAGACTAATCATTGATCTCATACAGAGTGAAACATAAAGGTTCAGTCAAGAAAGACATTTGTCAACTATATTAATATTGTTTTAGATGAATGTCTGCATATGTATAAATTTATCTATGTATATATGTGTGTGTGCATGCAGGTAGATATATGTATATATGTGTATATATTCTTGTGTATGAACATATATAAATATGTATATATATATTTGTTTATCATATCATATCTGATCACTATCTGAAAATTTTTTTTACAGATTATTTTTCCAGTCCTCTCCAGCTGGACATCTTTTGTTTAGTGAAGCATTTTCCTTCTATCTCTGATTGTGAAAAGTATCTCCTCTTTTCTATTAATTTATATCACTTTAATATTAAGCTCACATCTGCATATAGACCTTGCTTTGTTAAATAGAGTAAGATGTTCAAAACCAGAGGTCACAAATATGTCTTGTAACAGCCCCCAACACTTCCAATAAATATAATTGAGAAATATTTAACAAAATAAATGAAAATGAAATAAAATCATGTAATATTCCATTTTAAAAGTAAATCAATATACTCCCAAATTCGATCTTTATGCATTGGTGAATCACCACATTTTTCATTTAAGCTTGATATCAATGTTCTAAATCTAAATTTGGCCATATTGTTTTCCAGCTTTCTCAGAAGTTTTTGTCAAAAAGTTAGCTTTATCCTAGAAATTAGTGTCCTTTAATTTATGGAACACTATGCTACTATATTAGATTGCTCTTAGGTCTTTTGTACCTTATGTATTCCTCTGATAAACTTCGCTTTTTAAAAAAAGTAATACCAAGTAATATTGATGATTACTACTTATAGTCTTATTAGAAATCCGATATAATGAATTACCCTCCTTACTTAATTTTTTCATTATTTCCATTGAGATTTTTGACCTTTTGTTCTCTCAGATGAATTTATTATTTTTCTAGTTCCATGAAGAAACTCTTTGTCAGTTTGATTGGTATGGAAGTAAAACTGTATGGTGATTTTGACAATTTTAAAATTTAATTATATTAGCATGCTCCAAATATTAGCTATTAATATTTAACAATTTATTCATCTTCCTTTATTTAAATTACATATTTTCTTTTTCTACTTTTTGATATGCTAAATACTGTCTGAACTCATAGATAATTTTTGTATTCTGTAGTTATTTTGAATGAAGTTTCTTTTTCAATCTCTTCCTGCTGGGTTTTGTTGGTAATATTCAAAGACTAATGATTCATATATAATTATTTTATATCACAGTACTCATTGAAGCCATTGTTACAATTAGTTTTAATTCTATTTCTTGGTTCCTTTTAGTGAATCTTCATTTCATCTACAAAGAGTTATAATTTGGTTTCTTTTTTGTTTATTCTAAATGCTTCAATTTCTTTTTCTTGTCATATCACTATGGATAGTATGTCTATAATTAGATCGAATAATAATGTGACATTGGATTTTTTTGTTTTATTTTAAATGTGACATTTTGAAAGGGGAAATGACTTTTCTATCTTAGAACATTTTCTATCTTAAAAAAAAAGTCACTATCCTTCATTCTTAGACTATGGCACCATTCTTTCATTATTTATTTTCCTACGATAAAAAATCATTCATAGAAGCATAAGTTTAGAGCTAGAAAGGACCTTAAATTTTTTTCTTATTTTTTTAAAGCTTTTTATTTTCATAACATGTGTATGGGTAGTTCTTCAACATTGATTCTTACAAAGCTTTCTGTTACAAATTTTTCCTCCCTATTCCCCACCCCTCCCCTAGATGGCAGGTTATCCACTACATGTTAATTATGTTAATATACTTAACAAATCGAATATATGTATACATATTTCCACACTTATCATTGTTGTGCAAGAAAAATCGTAACTACAAGAAAGAAAAATCAGAAAAAGGAAACACAATGCAACCAAACATCAATATAGGGCATGAAAACATTATGTTTTAGTCCACATTTTGTATCCCTCTCTATGGATGGATATGGCTTTCTTCACTGAACAATTGGAACTGGTTTGAAACATTTCATTGTTGAAGAGAGCCATGGGACCTTAAAATTAAGAAGAAATTGAGCCACAGAGAATTTAAATGACTTGCCTAGGTTCATGAAACTACTAAGAGTTTGACATAAAATTGAATTCATTTCTTCCTGTCTCTTAAGTCTAAAATCCTTCTCAATTACACCACTCATTAAAGAGGAAGAATGCTAAGTAGTTAGAATAGACTCAGGCTATTAGAGCAACTTCTTCTAGAACATTTTTTTTTCCAGTTTAGGTCACTTGTAGCGATTTCTTTTTCTTGTAAAAAGTCTTTCAAAATAGATTGCAACATAATTTGATTCATTTATTTCAAATTTGCTTTGCCAATAACTATATCATGTGGTAAGAATTAGCTCAAATCTTATAATTCTAATAAAAACAAGAAATTAGGAATTTCTAGACAAGGCAATTTACATTTTTTCATGCTCCTTCCCGCTCCAATATTTATCTAAAGCAGATACTTGATTTAGACACAGCCAACAGAGCAGACTGAAGGGAGAATCTAAAAAGAATCCATGAGCATCTCACTTTGAGAATATGTTTTTATAGTTAGATATGTATTATATATGTGTGTGTATCTTTACCAATATAGTTATGTAGCTAAGTTTGAAGAGACCTTTTAAAATTGTCATTGATTCCACCATCACTTAACTTCTGATATTAATCTATTTCACTCTTTCCTTAGGATTCAAGTCCCAGAAAGGAAAGAAATTTTACTTTATTGCTGATAACTGCTTTTTGATGTAAGCATACTATTTTCCACTTTCTTTTCTTTTCTTTTTTTGAGTCATCATACAAAATGACTAATATAGAAATGTTTTATGTAATTGCCCAAATATAACCTCTATCGGATTGCTTACCATCTCAAGGAGGTGATAGGAGAGAAAGGAAAAGATAGAGTTTGGAACTCAAAACTTTAAATGAAAGCATTGACAAATTTTTAAAAAAAGCTAAACATTATTACAATGCTTTAATAGTTGCAAAGCCTGTTACAACATCTCATTCAATATTCATAACCCTATTAATTACTCCTATATAACATAAGAAGAAAATGAATCTGGAGGAAATTATTTATCTTGCTCAGGGTCACACAGTAAGTATTTAAGGTTAGACTTAGATTCAAATCTTCTTATGCCAAGTGTAGTATTTTTTTTTTCAATCTATGACCTAGCTGCCTGCCATCTACCTGTTTATATCTATAACAGCCTGGCTTTCATTAGGTAGCATGACCTAATGGGGAGAGAGCAAGCCTTGGAGTTAAGATCTTTGGCACATATATTAATAGATGTATGAACATGAGCAAATCCTCTAATCTCTCATTGCCACAGGGAAGTTTTTAAGATTAAAGGTTGTATTTGAATTGCTGGTCTAAATCGGTGGAGGAGGTTTTTTAAATGGTAGCATAAAATCATTTCTGGACTTCCCCCCCAAAAAAATTACAAGTAAATGACATAGCTTATAAATTCAGAAATAACATAATTGAATGAGATAATTAGTATTGCTTATAAATGAGAATATTTTAAAATATATATAAATATATAAATTTATAAATATATATAAATATATAAATATAAAAGACCAATTTTTGAAATACTGAAAATCAAAGCCTAACAACTTATGAAAGTGATCGAAAAGACCATGGAAACATGAATGATGGTTCTTAGCAGGCTACAATGTGAGAGTTAAGATGACATATAGATGAAAGATCAGGACATATACCATCTAGGAGAATAGAATAGTTCATTTTGGAGCCATATTCTAGGAGTAGGTAGAGTTCTTTTATTTCTATGCCCCCCCAACTAGTTCAAGGATTTCATCAGAACTTAATTATGTTATAGGATCTTAAAATATGCTTGACAAAGTAACCAGATTGTTTAGCAATTACAAGAAATCAATTAAAATATGGTTAGAAACATAATGGAAGTTTATATTAGTGCTACCAAATTTTTAAAATTTGTTTAGCAAGAATTAAGAAATAAAATGAAATATTTTGCAAAATGTAATCAACAATCTTTACATGGTATGCTATTACCAATAGTTTTTTAAGGTAATATTTAAAATAAGATTTTTATTCAAGATATAAGGTTGGACTTGAAGTAAGAAATACTTCAGTTTAAATTCTGCTGCAGACACTTATTTGTTGTGTTACCCTAAACAAGTTAGTTAAGTTCTTTCATCTTTAATTTCCTAATCTGTAAAATGGGGATAATAATTGTACTTTCAATTCTTTCAAGAGTTATTGTGTTGACCAAATGAATAAACATATAGAGAATGCTTTGCTAGTCTTAAAATGATACAAAAAAAGCTAGTTGTTTTTGGTGTGGTGGGGAAAGTTTTTGGTTTATTGATCTAGAGTTGGGAGAGACCTCAGACTTCATTAGTCCAATCCCCTTATTTTACCAATGAAAAAGTAAGGTCAAAGGAGGTAACATGATTTTTCTGAAATCCCATAGAAATGAACAAAAACAGGGACTGAATCCCAATTCTTTAACTCCAGAGTCAGTCTTCCTGCCATTGTCCTACTTCTTCCTACTCCAATAACTCAGCATGGAGATAAATGCGAATTCCCAAAAGTTATCCAAACAGAGCAAAAACTCTGGTAAGCCTTAGTAATATAAAGAAAAGTCTTCAATTGTTGGTTCAGGGATATATTTAAAAAAATTCTTAGCACCACATCAGCTACATTTGGAGCCTCATCACCAGATTGGCTTCACAATAATAGATTTATTATTCCAGAAAGTTTAAAAGCTCATAAAAGATCATGAAAAATATTGGTGGAGAAAAAACTCATACCAACAAAAGAAATCTAAATGGTCCAACTTGCTTGACCCTCTCTAGGCCATCAACTTCTGAACTTTCTGTCTAGTTTTTTTATGGCTCCAGGCTAAAAAATGGCTATTATCTATTCAAGAACAGTCCCTTGATTAATTCATACGACCTAGGTCTCATGTAGAATCTGCCTACCTGAGCCTTCTGGTTCATATTCATTATCTCATTTAATAATAACAAACTTAACACTAGACAATCCGAAAGTTTTCCAACTGAATGATAAATTTTGGTGATCTGACCATATTATTTTGTTATCACTTAATCAACTAGATATTTCCTGTTTCCTAATCAAGGGAAAATAAGAAAATAAAAGCAATGCAATAGCATTTTAATTATCTTAAAACTCTTAATTTCATCTTATTTAATTTGATCCAATACTTAACAATTTACAAAATATAATCTTTTATTATTATTTTGTTTTTTCAACTTTGTGATAGAGAAAACTAAGTCTCAAAGATGATAGAATTATAATTTTAGAGCTGGAAATATGTTACACAGTACAATTTTCTCATTTTATAGATAATGACACTAATGCTCAGAGAAACAGATATGAGCAGCACATTTAATTGGAGAATGGACTTGAGTTTGTTTTCTTTTTCTTTTTCTAGGTGAATATCATCAGCAAGTTAAAAAAACCCTAAAACTTAAGCAATGTTTCTTAAAATTAACTTTACATTAAAATAGACATTTAACATTGAAAATAAAATTTAAAAATGATGAACTACCAGAATTTGGGAAGAACCACCAGAATATACTGGACATATTCCCAGAAAAAGACCAATAGAGAACTTGTGTGATTTGCCCCAGATCAGAGTTTACAAGTGTCACAAGCATAATTGGAAACTTCTTTCTCTATTATTTGAGACCAAGCCTTTGCCATTGTTCCAAGTTGGGGGTTACTTTTAGATGCCTTTCAAAGAAGATGTGTCATTTAAAAATTCTGGTAATTATCCTTTAATTAATAAGGGCAGTACATTTATTATTAGAAGAATGATAATTTAGCTGTCTCTCTTAGACCCAAAACCCATCATGGTTGTGGGTTCACAGTTTATATGCTCTTGAAAGAATGTTCCTAAAGCTGATAATGAATTCTGGTTAACAATTAATGAGAAAATTAATATTATAATGAGAGGATAAGTCATATTACAATGAGGGTCTTGAGGTAAATGACTTGGGTTAACTAAATCATAGTCATAAATACAATTCCCATGTCATCTGTCTGACAAAAGGGAGAACCAGTAATTCCTACATCTGTCTGAGCAAACATCATGAGCAGGAATGCACCTATTTTCCCAAATTTAGAATTTCTTTTACTGTTTTTAATTAGATTTCTGCCATCCTGTCTGAATAAATCTAGAAATATTTCCCCCACTGGTTGGTTTCTGAATGAGGAAGTAGAAGGGGAAAAAAAACCTTGATCCTAATGTAATAATTAGTTATTAAATTCAAGAGAGTAAACATTTGAGAGTGAACAAGTCTCTAATCTCCCTCCCTCTACTCCTGACTTTGTAACTAGCTGAGAGAGTGCCAGAGATTGTTATTGGTTTGGAGGTCAGAAAGGGTAGCTCTTGGCCCATTGAGAGGCTGGGTAAAATACTGGATTAAATGACTTCAGAAGATAATATCAGATTACCAGAAGATCTTCAGAGACTAAAGGGAGCAAAGGAGGGAAGGAAACAATAGCCACAACAAAGATGTACTAAGGTAATGGATAATCATTGATAAAACAAATGAAACAATTGGTGCAAATTTCTAAGTGAGAGGCAGTAATAGCAAAATGCTGCCAGAGTCATGACTGGGAATAAAATCATAGAAAATAGCTATTATAAAAACCAAGAGAAACCTCCAACTTAGAGGAAGTTTTGAATTACGCTATATATTTTAAAAAATGATGGCCTTATACATCCTTCATAACTTCTATTTTTTTTTGCTAACTACCCACAATATTTATGTTTCAGGCAATGCAAGTAGGTAGACCTTGGGCTTTAAATTTAATCTTTTATAGTTGCCTTTTTTTTTCTTTTAGGGAGTAAAAAGGCTTGAGAAATCTTTGCCAAATATGACTCTCTCTTAAATATACCATATACATTTTTCATCATCATTCCCTCATCAGGCCTAAAAATATAGCTTATAACATAATATCCTCCCATCTTTTCTGCCCCTTCTACTTTTCTCCCCACAAATGGATTTTAGTTCTACTTTTGAGACTTATTAGCTTTATAGTTCCAGACAAACCCTTAACTTCTCCCAACTTTATTTTTCTCATAGCAAAAGGAGTATAATTAATATGGAAAATCTAACAAGTCCTACTAATCCTTTAAGGTTCAGCTCAAGTTCTACTTCCTTCATGGAGATTTTCCTGACCACTCCAGAGGCTCACCATGATGATATGTTTTTAATTTCCCCAGGACTGGTTATCTGTCCCATTAATTTGCCATTTAATCACATTGCCTTGTTACACAATTTATGTGATCTCATTCTATTGTGATTTAACTCTGTATATGTATAGATAACATGGAAACTTCCGCAAGGCATAATACTGTAAACATCTTAGGCATTCATTGATAAATAATAACAAATAAATATGCCATTTATATGGCACTTTAAAGCATGCAAAACTGAAAGTGCTCTGCATTTGTATCACTAAGGGCTCTACATCTCACACCTTGGCCTACAGAAAAATTACTTCTTGGTGCCCAGAATACCATATTGTAGGTCAGCATCTACTCAAAACTGTTTTGCTACACAAACCCAAACATGAGTTTACTTTGCTTTGCTTTTTGTTTTTTAATTAGCAAGAGGACACCTTAATTTAGATCAAAAGACATCACAGGGAAATCAAATACAACACATATAAGGAACCAAGGAATGATACCCCAAAGTACACATTGCCTCTATGCTCACATAGTTATGATACCAAAAGAAAATAATAATAGTTAATATTTATATAGTGCTCTAGAGTTTATAAAGAACCCTGCAAATATTGCATTTTATCCTCACTAATAGGTGTTATGATTAGCTCTATTTTACAGAGGAGAGAACCAAGATTAGGAAAAGTAAAGTGGCTTGCCAGGGTCACACAACTATTAAGTGTTTTAGTTGGATGTGAACTCAAGTTTTCCTGACTTCAAGTTCTGTGAATTATCCTTTGAGTCACCTAGTTTCCTCTCTCTCTCTCTCTCTCTCTCTCTCTCTCTCTCTCTCTGTCTCTCTCTCTCTCTCTCTCTCTGTCCCTGTCTCTCTCTCTGTCTCTGTATGTCTCTCTCTCTCTCTCTCACACACACACTACACAAACACACACACAGAGCATACATCTCACCAGGGAACATGAATGAAGAGAGGCACATTTCAGGAACCAAGATAATCAGGGTACACTCACATGGACAAACATGTAAAAACATGTTACTTAAGTGGTTAACAAGCATTTATTAAGTACTTACTATAGATCAAGGGCAACTAGATGCCATTTTGGATAGAATGCCAGGACTGGAGCTAGGAAGCCTCCATTTCAGTTTTGTCCTCAGATAGTTATCACTCGTGTCACTGGGCAAGTCACTGAGGTTTACCTCACTTCCTCATCAGTAAAATAAGCTGGATAAGGCAACTGCTCCAGTATCTTTGCCAAACAAACATTAACAAAGGGTCAGGATGAGTTGAACACATCTAAACATGATTAAAGAACAAATACAGCATGCTTGAGGTACAAAGAAAAGCAAAATGAAAAAGTTTTTGTCCTAAAGGAACTGTATCTAGTAAAGGCGGCAACATGTAAATAGCTAGGTATGTATAAGATTTGATGAATATATCTCAAAAATCTTTGTCTAGTTTTGAACTCAAATCATCCTGAAACATCTGGATTTTCTTGCACATATACAGAGTGGAAGGCATTAACAGTTGGGAGAACTGGGAAGGATACTCTGCAGAAAATGAGATTTGAGTTGAGTCTTGAAGCAAGCCAGGGACACTAATAATAGAAGGAACAGGCAGAGCATTTCAGGCATGGTGATGGACTATATAAAGATATGAAGACAGGAATCAATTTCTTGTTGTAGAGACCTCAAATAAGACATCATTGTTGGATCATAGAGTGCATGGAAGAGAGTAAAATGTAAGAAGAGTGGAAGGTTAGGAAAAAAGCCAAATTATTAAGAGCTTTAATGCTAAACAAAGAACATTATATTTGATTCTGGAAAAAGTTGGAAGTCATTGGAGCTCAATGAGCAAGAGTGAAGCTTTGAATAAAATGACCCACACTACTGATGTTATGGGAATGCCTTTGTTATATTTTAATTTAATATTTTATTTTCCCCTAGTTACATGTGAAATGATTTTTAACATTTGTTTTTAAAACTTTGAGTTCCAGATTCTCTCCCTTCTTTCCTTTCTTCTAACACTCCCCCAACATTGAGAGGCATATGTGAAATTCTTCAAAACATTTCCATAAAAGTCATGTTGTGAAAGAAAACATAGATGCACCACCCAAAAAATTAAGAAAAAGGTAAAAAAATATGCTTCAATCTGTATTCAAATTTGATCAATTCTTTGAGTATGGATAGCGTTTTTCATCTTAAGTTCTTCAAAGTAGTCTTGGTTTCACTATATTGCTAAGAATAGCAAAGTAATTCACAACCAATGATCCTATAACATTGCTATCACTTTGTATACATTAAATTTCCCTTTGTATGAGTTCAAGTAAGCCTTTCCAGATTTTTCTGAGAGCATACTGCTCATCATTTCTTATAGAACAATAGTATTAGATCATAATCCCATATCACAATTCATTTAGTCATTCCCCAATTGATGGGCATTTTCTCAATTTCCAATCCTTTGCCCTAAGTAAAGAGATGCCTCTGTTAGTAAGATTCTGTCTGCTACTCTCCCCCAGATAGCTTGTTCTTCTGGGTTTATCTCTTCTGGACATTGTGTGATGTCACAGAGTTAGATAAAGCATTTTCTCACTTTATTTGACTTCAGGACTTCAGGGACATTCTCTGGTTCTCTCTTTTCCAATCTACTACAGAACAAGGACTAGAAAGCCTCTCTCTTTTAAGGGCAAGCTGAACCCTTCAATGATGTAACCAAAGAGGTTATAAACCCCCACATCTAACCATAAGGAACTGAATCAAAGCCAGCTAGAGTATATCCCAGGCTAAGATTAAATCTGTTCTCTTAACTACCTATTTTTTTTTTTGCTAATCTGAAATCAATTTTCTAATGAAATAACTCAATAGATTATCCTAAATGCATACTTTAATCTAGAAAATGTACTTTTTTCATTGAATTAATATTTCTTTAGTGGATCATTGGATAGTCTCTTCTTAATGGTCATTAGTTTTGTTTGAGGGGACCCTATAGTATCCTAGTGCTTAAAAGAATATTATCATCCCCATGATGTGGTTCAGTGGAAATAGTCCTAAAATGGAGTCAGAGAACCTGTAGGGGAAATCTAGGGGGTAGCTTGTATATTCCTTTTATACTGAATTTCAAGGGAATAAGAAGAAAGTTTTCAGAACATTGAGTAGATCCCTTTTGATAAGTTTATGGGATTTATGTATGTATAAATAAAAGTTATTAAAATGAATAAAAATTAATGAATAGCAATTTGTGCCATTGAGGAGCATATCCACATTGATGAGTTCAGAATATCATTAAAGTATCAGAGAAGTAGTGGTAGAACTACTAGCAGCAGCAGCAGCAGCAAGAGCAGCAATAGCAATAACTTTGTAGTACTAGCAGTAGTAGTAGTAGTAGTAGCAACAGCACCGGCAAATATTTATATAGTGCTTAAAGGTTTTCAAAGTACTTTACAAACATTATCTCATTTATTCTCACATTTGTGGGAGATAAGTTATTTTATTATCCTCATTTTAAATATGAGGAAACTGAAGCAAATTGAAGTTAAATATAGAAGTCTCTGATCTTTCCAATTTTTGTTAGAATATTCTTAATTCATCTCTTAATTCATTATTTATTTAATAATTATTGATGTTTTCTCTTTCCTTTTTATAATAGCTTTTTATTTTGCAAAATACATGCAAAGATAGTTTTCAACATTGATCCCTGAAAAACCTTTTGTCTATATTTTCTCCCTCCCTCCCTCCCTCCTCTCTCCCTTAGATAGGCTAGCAATTTAATATAAGTTAAATATTTGAAATTCTTCTAAACATTTCTACATTTATTATGCTGTACAAGAAAGATAAAAAAAAATAGAGAAAAAAACAACCAAGTAAATAATAACAACAGAAAAGATAAAAACATTATGTTGTGATCCACATTCAGTTTCCATAGTCTTCTCTCTGCATGCAGTGTTTTCTCTTTCTTATGTCAATAGAATATCCTATGTATCCCTTCTTCTTTTCATCCTCAAGAGCCATGACAAATGACAAATAGTATTTTTTTTCTTTTAGGGAGGAAAAGAAAAAGGAGCACAACTGATAGATGGATTCTGGAAGAATGTGTGCAATGTTTAACTCCTATGGACCCCTCACCTCCTAGATGTGGTAGGGTGATGGTGTCTTCTCAAGTTTCCTTCTCAGTCTTTAACATTTTGTTATAAGTACTTTTAATTTTTTGTTATATAATTTTCATTTAAATTGTTGTAGTTACCTTGTATATATGCTGTTTCTTGGCTTTATTTAATTTACTTTGCATCAGTTCACAAAGATCTTTCCATACTCATTTTTTTATTCAATAATCACTTAATGACAACTCTGAGGTACCACTACACATCTGTCAGATTGGCTAAAATGACAGGAAAAGATAATGACGAATGTTGGAGGGGATGTGGGAAGGCTGGGACACTGATGCATTGTTGGTGTAACTGTGAATGGATCCAGATATTCTGGAGAGCAATTTGGAACTATGCCCAAAAAGTTATCAAACTGTGCATACCCTTTGATCCAGAAGCGTTTCTATTGGGCTTATATCCCAAAGAAATCATAAAGGAAGAAAAGGGCCCCACATGTGCAAGAATGTTTGTGGCAGCCCTTTTTGTAGTGGCTAGAAACTGGAAACTGAATGGATGCCCTTCAATTGGAGAGTGACTGAACAAATTATGGTATATGAATGTTATGGAATATTATTGTTCTGTGAGAAACGAACAGCAGCATGATTTCAGAGAGTCCTGGAGAGACTTGCATGAACTGATGCTGAGTGAAGTGAGCAGAACCAGGAGATCATTATACATGGCAACAACAATACTCTATGATGATCAATTCTGATAGACATGGCTCTCTTCAACAATGACATGTTTCAAACCAGTTCCAGTTGTTCAGTGAAGAAAGCCATATACACCCAGACAGACGGTTGTGAAATGTGGACCACAACATAACATTTTCATGCTCCCTATTGATGTTTGCTTGCATTGTGTTTCCTTTCTCTGATTTTTATTTCTTGTAGATACGATTTTTCTTGCACAAAAATGATAAGTGTGGAAATATGTATACATATATTCGACTTGTCAAGTATTTTAACATAATTAACATGTAGTGGATATCCTGCCATCTAGGGGAGGGGTGGGGAGTAGGGAGGAAAAATTTGTAACAGAAAGCTTTGTAAGGGTTAATGTTGAAGAATTACCCATACATATATTTTGCAAATAAAAGGTTTTAATTAAAAAAAAAGAAAAGAAAAAAAAGAAAAAAAAGAACCACTTATTGCCCTTTTGGAGACACCTTTAAGAGATCTTTCAATTCTCTCTTTTTTAAAAATTTTATTTTATTTGCAAAACATATGTATGGGTAATTCTTCAACATTAACCCTTACATAGCTTTCTGTTACAAATTTTCCCCCCAACTCCCCA
>JAJPUD010014257.1:24239-41247 GCA_023553655.1 Myrmecobius fasciatus
TACACAAAAGACATATCAGATAAAAGAAACACAATGTAAGCAAACATGAGAATATTATGTTGTGGTCCACATTTCACATCCCTCTCTCTAGGTTTATATGGCTTCCTTCAGTAAACAACTGGAAGTGGTTTGAAACATTTCATTGTTGAAGAGAGCCACGTCCATCAGAATTGATCGTCATATACTATTTTTGTTGCCATATATAATGATCTCCTGGTTCTGCTCATTTCACTCAACATCAGTTAATGTAGATCTTTCAGTTCTCTTACCACTTTTTCTTTGCCTCTCTCAAGCCTTTTGTCTGGATTTTGTGAATCACTATCCTTGTCTTCAACTTATTTTTTTCAATTATCTTTTAAATCACTACCTTTACAAATATGAACATTTCAAAATGCAAGTCTTATATCCACCACTCACCACCCAAGCTCAGTTGATGTAGTCATCTATGATCTAAGCAGATTTAGTTGGAAAGGGTGGCAATGAAATTATATATGAAATCACAAGCTTCTAATATAATTTGTTTTTAAGGTGAATATTAATTGTGATGTTATAAGAATATAACTGTTGTGCTTGTATGTCTCTCCCTGCGTAAAATTCTATTTTTTTTGTCTAAATCAATGATCCCTTGAGCCCATAAAACCCATAACAACTTTGTGAAATTGGTTGTGTAAATATGTGATAATCATTTTAGAAACAGGAAAAATGATTTCAAAGAAGAAAAGTACCTTCCTCAAAGCCACACAAGCTACGAAACAGCAGAGTTCAAATTCAAATTCAGAACTTCTGACTTTAAGCCTAATGTTCTTTCTATTTATTCTTCTATCATATTACTTTCTTTGCAATGGGAAGTCAGTTAGCTGCCATATAGCTCTGGAAGTAGGTACTATCTTTACAGAGTATTTAAAATTTAAAAACAAATTAACATTTTTATTCTCTCCCTTACATAGTAAGCAACCAGTTATGTTATCAATGTACAATTATATAGAACATGTCTATATTAGTCATCTTGTACAAGAAGATGAAATAAAAGGAAAAAATGAAAGAAAGTGAAAAATAACATGCTTTGGTCTGTGTTCAGTCAATATCAGTTCTTTCTCTGGAGTTAAATAGTATGCTTCATCATTAGTCCTTTGGGATTGTCTTTGATCATTGTGTTGCTGAGAATAATTAAGTCATTCACAATTCTTCATCAAACAAAATCACTGTTAGTATTTACAGTGTTTTCCTGGTTCTGTTCACATCATTATGCAACAATTTATGTAATTCTTTCCGGGCTTTTCTGAAATTATCCTGCTTGTCATTTCTTACAGCATAATAATATTCCATACAATCATATTCCACATCTTGTTTAACATTTCCAAATTCATGAGTATCTCTTTGGTTTCCAATTCATTTGCCACCATGAAAAGAGCTGCTGTACTTTTTGGTACAAATATGTCCTTTCCTTCTTTTATTTGATAAAGTCTTTGTGATATAGACCTAGCAACGTCATAGAATGACTGAATCATAGAATTTCCCATTTGGAAGAGATTTCAGGGTCCTCCTAGTCTAATCCATATTTCAACAAAAATATTCTCTACAGCATCCTAATAACTAGTTATCTTGCCTTTTCTTGAAATTCTCTTACAAGAATTGTTACCAATTGTTACCCAATACATCCTTAGGTACATTAGATAGAGTGTAGGGCCTGGAATTAGGAACCTGAGTTCAAATCTAATCTCATACACTTACTGTGCAACCCTGAGCAAGTCATTTCACCTCTGTCTCAGTTTCCTCATCTATTAAAAAAAACAACAAGGAGGATAATAATAGAACCTACCTCTGAGGACTGTTTGGAGGCTAACATGTAATAATTACAATGCACTTAGATCAGTGCCTGGAACAGAGCAGATGCTCTGTTAAGATACATGTTAGTTACAATAATGAAACATTATTTTCTAAAGGCAATTCAATCCCATTCAAGTTCTAATTGACAGGAGGTTTTCCATTTCATCAAACTTAAATCTGAGTTTACAGCTTTCATGCACTACTCACAATTCTGCCCTCAGGAGAATAAATATAGATCAAATCTAACCTTTCTTCCCCAAAGTAGTCTTTTAAATGCTAGAAAAGGTTGTTAATATCTCCTCTGAGTTATCTTTTCCCCAAGCTATACATTCTATTTCCTTCAGACGATCCTCATATAGCATGAGCTCAAAGGTCTTGATCATCCTGTTTTCCCTCTTCTGAACACTTCAACTCATCATCTTCCCTTACATTGACCTGAATGCAATAGTTTAATTAAAGCAAAATGGAATGTCTCGATTACCTCTCTATTTGTGGAAGCTATTTCTTTCTTTTTTTTTAATTGCAAAACATATGTATGAGTAATTCTTCAACATTAACCCTTACAAAGCTTTCTGTTACAAATTTTTCCTCCCTATTCCCCACCCCTCCCCTAGATGGCAGATTATCCACTACATGTTAATTATGTTAAAATACTTGACAAATCGAATATATGTATACATATTTCCACACATCATTGTTGTGCAAGAAAAATCGTATCTACAAGAAAGAAAAATCAGAAAAGGAAACAATGCAAGCAAACATCAATTGAGAGCATGAAAATATTATGTTGTGGTCCACATTTCATGTCCCTCTCTCTGGGTGTATATGACTTTCTTCACTGAACAATTGGAACTGGTTTGAAACATTCTATTGTTGAAGAGAGCCATGTCCATTAGAACTGATCATCATATAGTCTTGTTGTTGCCGTGTATAATGATCTCCTGGTTCTGCCATTTCACTTAGCATCAGTTCATGTAAGTCTCTCCAGGCCTCTGAAATCGTCCTGCTGATCATTTCTTACAGAACAATAATATTCCATAATATTCATATACCATAATTTATTCAGCCATTCTCCAATTGATGGGCATCCTTTCAATTTCCAGTTTTTAGCCCCTACAAAAAGGGCTGCCACAAGCATTCTTGCACATGTGGAGCCCTTTCCTTCCTTTATGATTTCTTTGGGATATAAGCCCAATAGAAATGCTGCTGGGTCAAAGGGTATGCACAGTTTGATAACTTTTTGAACATAGCTCCAAATTGCTCTCCAGAATGGATGTATCCGTTCACAGTTCCACCAACAATGCATCAGTGTCCCAGCCTTCCCACATCCCCTCAACAATCATCATTATCTTTTCCTGTCATTTTAGCCAATCTGACAGGTGTGTAGTGGTACCTCAGGATTGTCTTAATTTGCATTTCTCTGATCAATAGTGATTTGGAGCACATTTTCATATGACTACAAATAGTTTTAATTTCATCCTCTGAAAATTGTCTGTTCATGTCCTTTGAACATTTATTGATTGGAGAATGGCTGAAGCTATTTCTTTCTTAAAGACAGCCCAAGACTGGATTTAGTTTTCACTTCTTCCATATCTCAAGTTTAACTCTGATCTATATGATTCACGTAGAGTTTCCAATTCAGATATGATGAGCTCATTTACCAAAATACATGATATTCTAATTAATCTTGTTGTATTTGCCTAAATTGCTGAGAGAGCTCGGAAATTTAAATCATTCTGCATCTTTCTCTGCTAAATTGGGAGGGTATATGACAATTCTAGGATTAAGCAGATATCTCAGCACTTGCCAGTCCTGCAGAGATCTCCACTTTCATCTCTTTTCCAACTACAGATACATATATTCTGGCTAACAAATTTTTGAACCTCTCCACTCATTTTTTAAAAGTCCCAGATATTTTTCTTTCCCCAAAACATTGTTCCTGTGGTAAAGGCTCCAGCCAGAGAATGAAGTCAAGAAAACAATAATCATGTTTGTGTAGCTTGGGGTTCAGTGTCTCTAGACAACAGAAAACTTTGCATTTATTATTAAGAAAGCAATAGATCAGCTTCTATGTGAGATGCTATCAGCAAGAGTATCATTTATGCCCAAACAAAGCATCAAATAAACAAATCATAGATTTGTGATACATCCTTGATTCATATTGGTATCCCATTTTACTTGGTCATATGTTCCTTCAGTTAATTGAAGAGTTCAAAAGTGAGATTCTAGGTATTTAAAAAGAGACTGAAGGAAGAAAGCGGGGTGGCAGTGATTATAGACAGCCTTTTCTAGGAGTTTGGCACAAAAGGGAGATGAGGTATAGATTGACAAATAATGGATGGATTGAATAAATAATGGAGGATGGAAAATCACATGAGAGTTTTTTTAAGCTTGGGGAAAATATGAACATGTTAGTAGGTAATATGGAAGTAAGTAGGATGAAAAAATTGAAAATAAATGAGAGAGTAGGGCTGAAATAGGAAAAAATCTGAAGAAGATGAAATGGTATGGAATCACATGTCCCTATATAGAAAAGTGTTACTCTTGGCAATAACAAGGAACACTTTCATGTGACACATGTGAAGGATGAAATTGTGACAGAAGGTATTATTGATCTGAAATGAGGAGTGAAGAAGAGGGAGATCTTGGTAAATGGCCTCTATTTTTCTGGGGAAATATGAAGCAAAAATTTTAACTAGGAGGGTGAGGAGAGACAAAGTCATAGAAATTTCAAGAAGAGATTAAATTAAAATAGAAAACAAACCATGATGAGTGTGCAAGTGAATAAATGGGGATGAGTAAACAGAATTCCTTGCTGAAGTGAGAGCCCAGTTGGTATTATGTAGCATTATTTTGTAGTAGACTCTGATATGCTATAGTTTTGTGATTTTCTTGAATTTTGTCCAGCAGTATGTACTTAAAGCTACACATAGTGGGAGTAATCTGAGGCTGAAATTTATTAGGGCAGGACTTGAGAGAAGAGAATAGTATAAAGTTGAACTGGCTCTCTAATGGTTCTGAATGAGGAAGGGAGAAAATGCTACTTGTGATCCTTGAAGAAAAGTTCTTTTTTTCTTCTTTATGTTCCCAGTGTGTAATAGCACAGTGTCTGTCATAGTAGGTACATGCTTATTGGATTGTATTGGATTGTATATGGAGAGAATTCCACCCCTTTTGATGATGCATCCATGATTCACATGGATACCCCATACCACCTGGTCATATGCTCCCATTCTAAATTTTCCTCTCATGAATTTCCTGCTCCTACCCTTTGTTCCAGACAGATTAGCTTATGAAACTTTTGGTTCTCTATCTAAATACAATTCCGGTTCTTACTAGTTTGTTACTTTTTTGTCCCCAACTATCTGATTCTTGTCATTAACTGATTAATCTTTGGGTGGGTGAGTGTTTAAAGAGGGAGAGTTCTTCTGTCTGAGAGTCAGATGGATGAAAGCAGGTCTGTTATCGATCTCATCTATAAAATGGGCATAGTAGACATTACCCAAAGAGTTGTTGTAGAGATGTTTTCACTTACATCTGAATTTTTGTGACCCCATTTGGGGTTTTCTTAGCAAAGATACTATAGTGGTTTTCCATTTCCTTTTTCAGCTCATTTTCAGATGAAAAAACTGAAATAAATAGGGTTAAGTGACATGCCCAGGGTCATATCGCTAGTAAGTGCCTGTGGCCAAATTCTAAATTCAAGTTTCTGATTCCAGGGCCAGTTCTCTAACCACTGTGCTACCAAAATCTTGGGGCAAAAGTATTATGAAGAAAATAATTTATTTTCATGTAAGGGCTAGGTCAACATAAGTGAAACCTTATCATTCAGCAAACATCTATGAAGTATCTATTTGCAACCACAGAGTGCGGGAAATGGAAGGACTCATTTTAAGCAGAGCAATGATGATAAAAACCAAGAAAACAACAACAAAAAGATGAAAATACTATTTTGTGATTCACATTCAGTATCCATGACCCTCTTTCTCAATGCAGATGGCTCTCTCCATCATAATTAATATTGGAACTAGCCTGAATCACCTCACTGTTGAAAAAAGCCAAGTCCATCAGAATTGATCCTCATAAGATCTTGTTGTAGCTATGTACAATGTTCTCTTTGTTCTATTCACTTTGCTTAGCATAAGTTCATGTAAGTCTCTCCAGGCCTTTCTGAAATCATCCTGCTCATCATTTCTTATACAACAATAATATTCCATAATATTCATATACCATAATTTATTCAGCCATTCTCCAACTGATGGGCATCCCCTCAGTTTCCAGTTACTTGACACCCTAAAAAGGGCTAATACAAACATTTTTGGACATGTGAGTCTTTTACCCTTTTTTATGATGTCTTTCAGATATAAATCTAGCAGAAATACTGCTGGATCAAAAGGTATGCTTAGTTTGATAACCTTTTGGGAATATTTTCATATTGATCTCCAGAATGGTTGGATCCATTCACAACTCCACCAACAAAATATTAGCATCCCAGTTTTCCCACATCCCCTGCAACATTCATCATTATCTTTTCCTGTCACATTAGCCAGTCTGAGAGGTATGTAGTGGTATCTCAGAATTGTCTTAATTTGCATTTCTCTAATTAATGATTTAGAGCATTTTTTCATATGACTACAAATGACTTTAATTAAAGAAGTTAAATTTTAACAAGGAAAACAATTCATATATAAGAAAGTACAGATAAGCTTAAAGATAATAAATACAAATGAATAGAAAATAGTAAGGGAGAGGACAATAGTAATAGGAAGGCATTCATGTAGAAGATCATGGATGAGTTGCATCTTTTATGGCTGTTGTTGTTTGTCCTTCGTTCTTGAAGAAGGCCATGACTTGGGAGAGTTGATGCTATGAAATGCAAGTGAACTGGATCTAATTGAGGGAGGGTTGCTCAAAGTCACCAGCCTCACTTTTTCCTCCAGAGTCATCTCTGTCCCATGGCCAAATATAGATCAGGATGACTGAAGATGGCCTTGGATGCAGTAATACCCAGCTCAAGATTTAGGTACTTCTTGTGAAAGAAGCTGCAGAGCTAATCCCAACTTTGTCAATAACACTAGTTATTAAGAAGATTCCCCTCCCCTCCTTAGACTATGCTTTTTTTGATCCCTAAAATAATGGTTTTAGATCACCTAATATTAAAAAATCCCTTCTAGTACTGAGATTCTATCTTTCAGGATACTTTCATGGTTACTTCTCTAAGTAAGACCATATGATCTCCATTTCTTCCACAGCCCAATGTTCTGTCCATAGCTTTCATGTACTATTGGTAGGGTCAGAGCTCTACAACTGAAAGCACCTTTAGGGAATCACTGAATTCAACACCTATTTTACCGATGAGGAACCTGAGGTAAATAGAAGTTTAGTAGCATCTCTAGAGGTCACACAATTAGTAAATGTCTAAAACAACTCTTGAACTCAGATGTTCCTGACTCTAAGAGTAGCTCTTTATCAAGTACCCAATGGTGCACTTCTAATTTGCAAATTCTGCCTCTTTTATGGTCTTATACTCTATTTCCTCAACTGCACAGCTCATCAATATATAGGGCTCATATCTTGATTTTTTTCTCTATTCCTCAAAAGGAAAGGTTACTCTGATCTTAAACATTACCATGTTCAAAAAATAGTTTTAAGTAAATTGATATTGGAATAAGGTTTCCATACTTCAAGAAGCTGTGATTTTGTTGGTGAGGGTACTCCTTCCACATAGACGGAGCTCGATTCTTCTTTTCACTTTACTTTTCTCTGCAACCTTGAGATCCCTCCCTCTGTGTGAGCATACTGCTGCCAGGCACTTTAAATGAAGTCTCTGGAGGGACTGAAGCAGAGAGAAAAAGGTCTAACTAGGACAACAGAGCAGAAAAGAGAAGCCTGGGAAGGACAAATTGCTATACCTTTTTTATTGGACGTTGAGACAGACCATATAATGAAGAAGGACTTGTAGCTTCAGCAACCAGCTTTCAAGTCTGCCAGGAAAGACTTCAATATCTATCAGAAGCTCTCTAGATAAGGTTTGAGAATCTGGGCCCTGGAGAATGGTGACATTCAGGTAAAGTTCATGTGGTCTTGAGTGGATCACCCATCTGCTGTAGGTAGTTAAAAAAGTTCACGAGTAAGTTCTATCAAATGGAAGGAGAAGAAAGGAAAGAAGAGCAGAAGAGAGGAGGAGAAGGGAGAGGAGAAGAGAGGAAAGGAGATAGAGGAAGAGAAGGAAAGGGAAGGGGAAGGGAGGGGAGGAGAGGAGGACAGAGGAGAGAAGAAGAGAGGAAAGAAGATGGAGGGAGAGGAGAAGAGAGGAGGAAACGGAAGGGGAAGGGAGGAGGAAAAGGTAGAGGATAGGATGGAAGGGAAGAGGATAGGCACTTGGAGAAAATCATGGAAGTGAATGTCAGGCTTTACTCTAGACAGAACCAAGTCCCACCTCAGAATGACCCAAGCCACTATACTCAGGAGGTTCTAGGACAAAACACCATCTGGTGCCTCAGTGAACATTGTGCTACTTTCACCAAATAACCACCTCTCAGCTTGCCAGGGTGCAAGAATATACATATGCATGCATTCAAGCACACAGGCACTCACATGCACATAAAAAAAAAAAACATCCACACATGCTACTTTGACTTGAAATATACTTTCTTAAAATAGCGGGAAGGCCAGGCCTGAAGACTCAAAGTCCAGCATTCATCTTAAGTGTGAGATTCAGGAGATGGACTTGCCAGTCTCTTGCATAAAGCCTCAGAGTAAAGACTCATTATAAATAGCCTTCTCCCTGTTCCCCTCCCTTCCAAGTACTGCTGTTTGCCCAGCCACTTGTGAGTCCTTATTAAGCATGCACTTCTAAGCAAGGAGCACTGACTTCCCCTTAATTGAGGCATAATAATTAGAGCATTAACACATTAGGAGGGTGAGACAGCATGTTTAGCTTTTGTGATTAATTATCTCAGGATTGTAATAAGTTGTTAAGACATTAATTACTCCGACATGTTTATTGCTCTAGATTGTACAGTCAACATTTCATGATGTCAAGTTGTTACATGTCTAAAAAAATACTAATGTACACGTATGTGCAACAAGCCACGTGTGCCCATCTAATACATCACAACTTATTCAATATGTGGGTAATATTGAGGGAACAAACAGCAGTCCAAGACCCGGCCTTTCTCTTTGTAACCTAATATGGGTCTTGATGCAAAGAAACATATATGCACATAAATATATGCATACATGTATATAAGTGAATATATCCATAATGCACATGTAAGTGTATAGACACACTCCTAGACTAAATCTAAATAGAAATTCAAAGTTAGATATAAAAGGTTATGAAAATTCCCAAGTCTTGCATTGTTAATTTTCATCAGAAGGAAGGATCCATATTTCTTTTACAGGGGGAATATTTAGATGTGCTTACAATCCTTGGTTAAACATGAAACATGCTGCTAGATCTTTCCTCATCCTGACCATGAGTATCCTCTTGGATCCTCATCTTAAGAGCCCTGATTACTACTAGTTGGCCAGCTAGCCAACGTGCAGGAGGAAATTAGAGAGCTTTGGGAAATTATGTGAAAAAGGGCATAGAGCAATTTTCCTGAGATCTGAAACTTTGACGTTGTTATCTTCTGATCCTCCTTGTCACCATAATAATTTTCAATGGTCAAAACCTTTTTTTTTGTTTTCTGCTCATTTTCCTAGTCTATTACTATGCTTTAAAATTTTTTTTTAACATAGGGTTCTGTTTCTAGTATGGCAGGTGCACTGCCCCAAGCTTCGGGAGTTTTGTGCAGCTGTTTTTAGAAATTCTTCTAGAAATCTGAACACAAGCACTGTTTTCTGCCCTGGAGCTGCTAAGTGTGTCCACACCTCACTGTAACTATAAAACCTGCTGGCGGGGGCTGGGGTTCTGCTGATTGAGGCTGTGCTGGACTGTATATCAGACTCCCACCCCGTTGCCATGGACTCTCTCCACTGACTTCCAAATCCTTCCTGGTGTCCCCAGATTAAGAGGTCCAGAAGCTTCTAGATGATTCAGAGGTCCTGTTTCATTGACACCACTGTAGAGGCTGGAGTTGGGGCTAGGGCCTGACCTGTTCTGGGATTGGGCATTGGGGTCCCATTCTGGTGCCACAGACCTTTTCTGCTGATATCTCTGGACTGAGAAGTCTGGAAGCTACCCGTACTGCTGCTGAGTCAGAGGTCAGACATGGTCTGGGCTGGATCTGGGACTAGGACTGTACCAGAGCACCCTGCACTGAGGACTGCAGGCTAGACTCTCACCCTAATTTCTCAGACCTTTTCTACTGAGCTTCTAAATTGCCTTTGGCTGTAAAGTGTTCCACTCTGTCTTTTGGGGTGTTCTGATACTCTAAAATTTGTTTAGAGTCATTATTTAAGGGAATTTGGAGCAGTTTGGGGGAGAGATTGGGCAAATTCCTATTTTTACTCCACTATCTTGACTCCACTTCTGAAATGTTAAAATATCAAATTACCTGGGAAGTTCCATGGGGAACATGGAGGAAGGGAAATTGAGATAAGTGAGCAGCCAAGAGTTATCAAGAAAGAAACATCATTTTAAAAAAATGGATGCTACATTTATTGTTTAAATTAATATATTTCATTCATTATTTATTTGGTTCTCTTCATTTTGCTTGTGTAGTTAAATATAGACTTCATGGTCCTGAACTTATTTACCAGGGACACATGACAATATCAGAGATATGGAAAAACTGGTTTGGATTCCAGTTATGTATACAGCCATTGCTAATCTCCATTGGAGTCCCACTGCAGGGCTTCATGATGGCCCAGAAGTGACCTTGGGTTTTTATCAGTTATGCCATGGGAGCTCATGCTTCTGCAGTTTCTATTAAGATACAATGACTTGGTGACCCAGGACTTGTGAAAAGCACTTTGTCTCTCATCAGAGTGCAATCATGGTTTCATTTGGAAAGGCTTAGTACCAGTTTGGTTAGAAGATGATTAATTTGTAGGCACAGCAACTCTCAAAGACTCTTTATTTAGTTCTAGAGCATGTTCCTCCATTAATGAAACCACAAATCCTTGACAAATTAAAATTAGTCATGTGTGTTAGGTGAAGTAGATGGTAACTTATCCAGTGTAGTTTAAGGTATGCCAAAAAACATTCATTCTGCCCTAAAATATCTCCTTACATCACCCCATTTGTCTGTCAAAATTCCTGAGATTTCCATTATTGGAGTCATAATTCTGGATTATGGTACTGACCCTAGAGAGTCTGTGTTAAAATATAAATGTATTTGTAGGAAGAACTAATATGGTAATTTCATAGTAATTTTTTTTAAATTAAAGCTTTTTATTTATAGAACATATGAGTGATTTTTCTATACTGACCTTTGCAAAACTTTTTTATTCCAAATTTTTCCCCTCTTTCCCTCTACCCCTACCCTCAGATGACAGGTAGTTTAATACATGTTAAACATGTTAAATTATATGACAAATCCAACATACATATACATATCTATACAGTTATCTTACTGCATAAGAAAAATCTGATCTAGAAAGAGAAAAAAAACCTAAGGAGGAAAACAATTTTCATAATAAATTAATCAACACAGATTCATTTATAATTGTTAGCAGTTGACAATAAGATACTATAAGAATGATCCACAAGAGAAGCATATCTTGTTGGAAGAAAGATCACTGTCACTGGAGTCAGAGTATCTGGGTTCAAATCTCACCTCCAATGTTTACAGCTTGTTTAGGTAAGGTATTTAACCTTTCTGTGTCTCAATATTTTATCTGCAAAATGTGTGTAGGGAGGATTGGGCTAGATGTTCTCTGAGGTCCTTTCCAGTTCAAGACCTAAGTCCTATGGGATAGAAATTAGGGAATGGGTTCAAACATGGAGTGCTGGCAAGGAAAGGGCTATGAAATTGTGCATACCCTTTGACCCAGCAGTGCCATTACTGGGTCTGTATCCCAAGGAATCTTAAAGGAGGGAAAAGGGCCCACATGTGCAAAAATGTTTGTAGTAGCTCTTTTTGTGGAGGCAATGAATTGGAAAATGAGTAGATGGCCATCATCTGGGGAATGATTGAATAAGTTGTGGTTTATGAATATAATGGAATATTATTGTTCTATACAACATGGTGAACAAGCTGATTTTAGAAAGGCCTGGAAATATTTACATGAACAGATGCTGAGCAAAATAACAGAATCAGGAATACACTGTCCACAAAAGCAAGATTATGTGATGATCAACTATGAAAGACTTGATTCTCCTCAGTGTTTTAGTGATCCAAAGTGATCCTAATAGACTTTGGACAGAAAATGGCATATGCATTCAGAAAAAAATGAAAAAGACTGAGTGTAAATCAACACATGCTATGTTCATTTCTTTTTTTCCTGTTTTTTAAAATTTCTCTCATGGTTTTTTCCCTTTTGCTGATTTTTCTCTCCCAACATGATTCATAAAGTAATATGAATTAAAAATAAATAAATTTACTAGAAAAAAAATGTTATATTGGCATATAGTTGAGCAAAATTGCTCCTAATTATTGCTCAATTCACCCTTTTCTTTTCTGATACTAGCAATTTGTTTTTTTTTCCTTTCTTTTTCTAATCAAATTAGCCAAAGGTTTATCTACTTTGTTGATTTTTTCACAAAACCAACTCTTAATTTTGTCTATTAATTCAATAGCTTTCTTACTTTTAATTTCATTAATCTCTTTTATTTTCAGAATTTCAAATTTGGTATTTAATTGTGGATTTTTATTCTGTTTTTTTCCTAGCTTTTTAAATTGTATGCTCAATTCATTGATCACTTCTTTCTCTATTTTATTCATATAACTATTTAGATATATAAAATTTACCCTTAGAAGTGTTTTGGCTGCATCCCATAAATTTTAGTATGTTGTCTTATTATTGTTATTTTCTTGGATGAAATTATCAATTGTGAATATGTTTTGTTTCACATACTCATTCTTTAAGATTAGATTATATAGTTTCCAATTAATTTTAGTCTATTTTTATCTTCCCCTTTATTACATGTAATTTTTATCATAGCATGATACAAAGAAGATGTATTTATATTTTGGCCTTCCTGCATTTGATTTTGAGGTTTTTATCCTCAATATATAAATCAATTTTTGTGTAGGTACCATACACTGAGAAAAAAGTATATTCCTTTCTGGTATCCATTTAATTTTCTCAAAAGGACAATAACACCTCACTTTTCTAAAATTCTATTTACCTCCTTAACTTCTTTCTTATTTATGTGTTTATATTTATCTAGTTCTTATAGAGCAAGATCTCCTACTAGTAGAGTTTTGCTGTCTATTTCTTTTGCTTTCTTAACTTCTTTAGGAACTTGGATACTATGCCATTTGGTGCATAATTTGGTTTAGTATTGATATTATGTCATTATCTATGATACTCTTTAGCAAAATGTAATTTCCTTCTTTATCTCTTAATTATATTTATTTTTGCTTTGACTTGATCTGAGATCAGAATTGCTTTTTTACTTCAGCTGAAGGATAATAGATTCTGTTCCAATCTTTTATTTTTACTCTATGTGTATTACTTTGCTTTAAATATGTTTCTTGTAAACAACATATTGTAGGACTCTGACTTTTAATCCAACATGCTATCTGGGTGCATTTTATGGGAGAGTTTATTCCATTTATATTCACAGTTAAAATTACTAACTCTGTATTTCCTGCCATCTTATTTCCCCAAGTTATATTTTTCTTTTTTCTTTCCCCTTTTCCCCTGCCTTCGTGTTTTACTTCTGATAATCATCTTCCTCAATTAGCTCTCCTCTTTTATAGCTTCTTTCCCCTTTCTTATCCCTTTCCCTTTCTATTTCTGTTATTCCTTCTATTTGCCTCCCCCCTTTGCTTTCCCCTTTCCCTTCCTACTTCTTTATAGGATGAGAAAAGTTTCAATATCAAACTAAATATGTTTGATATTCTCTTTTTGAGTCAAATCCAATGAGATTTATTTTCACACCATATTCATTTTTCTCTTTTCTCTCCCTCAATTATGTCTTTTTATCTCATCATGTGATATAATTTACCTCATTTACCTCCTCTTTCCTTTTCTTGTAGTACAATCCCTTTTCCACCCCAGTTTCTTTTTTATATCATCACAATAAAGTCAAATTATAGGTATACCGTCTAAGTATATCCCTAACAAAGATCTCAACAGTTAAACGTATTTTTTTTACCATTCAGCAATAGACATTTTTTAATCTTTAAAAACAGTTTTTTCTTCACTTTTTACCTTTTTATGCTTCTCTTGAGTTCAATATTTGAAGATCAGATTTTTTTTTCAATTCTGATCTTTTCATCAAAAATAAATGAAATTCACCCATTTTGTTGGACATCCATCTGTTTCCCTGAAAGATAATGCTTAATTTTCCTGGATAGTCTATTCTTGGTTGCAGTCCAAACTCATTTGTAATTAGGAATAGTCTATTCCAGTCCCTTTGATCATTTAAAGTGGAAGTTGCTAGATCCTGGGTAATCCTGAATGTATATCCTCAATATTTGAATTCTTTGATTCTGGCTGCTTGCAATATTCTCTCCCTGATCTTATAATTCTGAAATTTAGCTATGATATTCTCTGGAATTTCCATTTTGGGTTTTCTTTCAAGAGAAGATTTTTTTTCTTTATTAAAGCTTTTTATTTACAAAACATATGTATGGGTAATTCTTCAACATTGACCCTTGCAAAACTTTCTGTTACAAATTCCCCCCCCCCAGTCCCCACCACTCCCCTAGATGACAGGAAATCCACTACATCTTAATTATGTTAAAATACTTGACAAATGAATATATGTATACCCATTTCCACACTTAGCATTGTTGTGCAAGAAAAATCGTATCTACAAGGAAAAAAAATCAGAGAAAGGGAACACAATGCAAGCAAACATCAATAGAGAGCATGAAAATGTTATGTTGTGATCCACATTTCATATCCCTCTCTCTGGGTGTATATGGCTTTCTTCACTGAACAATTGGAACTGGTTTAAAACATTTCATTTCTGAAGAGAGCCATGTCTATCAGAATTGATTATCAGATAGTCTTGTTGTTGCCATATATAATGATCTGGTTCTGCTCATTTCACTCAGCATCAGTTCATGCAAGTCCCTCCAGGAGTCTCTGAAATCATCCTGCTGGTTGTTTCTTATAAACCAATAATATTCCATAACATTCATATACCATAATTTATTCAACCATTCTCCAATTGATGGGCATCCATTCAGTTTCCAGTTTCTAGCCACAAACATTCTTGTACATGTGCGGTCCTTTCCTTCCTTTAAGATCTCTTTGGGATATAAGCCCAATAGAAACACTGCTGGGTCAAAGGGTATGCACAGTTTGATAACTTTTTGAGCATAGTTCCAAATTGCTCTCCAGAATGGTTGGCTCCGTTCACAGTTTCATCAACAATGTATCAGTGTCCCAGTTTTCCCAAATCTCCGCCAACATACGTCATTATCATTTCCTGTCATTTTAGCCAATCTGACAGGTGTGTAGTGGTATCTCAGAATTTTCTTAATTTGCATTTCTTTGATCAATAGTGATTTGGAGGACCTTTTCATATGACCAGAAATAGTCTTAATTTCATCATCTGAAAATTGTTCCTATTGTTTGACCATTTATTGATTGGACAATGCTTGAATTCTTATAAATATGAGACAATTCTCTACATATATTTAGAAAAGAGGTCTTTATCAGAACCCTTAACTATAAAGATGATTTCCCAATTTGATGCTTCCCTTCTAATCTTGTCTGCATTAGTTTTGTTTGTACAAAAACTTTTAAACTTAATATAGGCAAAATTATCTATCTGGTATTCAATTAAGAGTTCCAATTCTTCTTTGGACATAAATTTATTCCATCTCCTTAGGTCTGAGAGGTAAATTATATTACATTCCTCTAATTTACTTATAGTATCACTCTTTATATCCAGATCATGAACCCATTTAGATCTTATCTTGGTATGTGGTGTTAGGTGTGGGTCAAGCCCTAATTTCTTCCACACTAGTTTCCAATTTTCCCAGCAGTTTTTGTCAAATGGTGAATACTTATCCCAAAAGCTGAGGTCTTTGGATTTATCAAACACTAAATTACTATAGTTATTGCCTAGTTTGTCCTGTGATCCTATCTTATGCCACTGATCGACTACTTTTCTTAGCCACTACCAAATGGTTTTGATGACCGCTGCTTTATAATATAGTTTTAGATCTGGTACAGCAAGGCCACCTTCATCTGCCTTTTTTTCATTAATCCCCTTGAAATACTTGAACTTTTGTTCTTCCAAATGAAATTTGCTACTATTTTTTCTAGATCTGTAAAATAATTTCTTGGGAGTTTGATTGGTATGGCACTAAATAAGTAGATTAGTTTGGGTAGTATTGTCATTTTTATTATGTTCGCTCTACCTACCCATGAGCACTTAATGTTTTTCCATTTGATTAGGTCTGATTTTATTTGTGTGAAAGTGTTTTGTAATTTAATTCGTATAGTTCCTGACTTTTCCTTGGCAGATAGATTCCCAAATATTTTATCCTATCATCTGTTATTTGGAATGGAATTTCTTTTTGTATCTCTTGCTGCTGAACTTTGTTGGTAATATATAAAAATGCTGATGATTTATGTGGATTAATTTTGAATCCTGCCACTTTGCTAAAGTTGTGAATTGTTTCTAGTAGTTTTTTAGTTGAGTAACTAGAGTTCTCTAAGTATACCATCATGTCATCTGCAAAGAGTGATAATTTGGTTTCTTCATTACATACTCTGATTCCTTTTATCTCTTGTCCTTCTCTTATTGCCAAAGCTAACATTTCTAATACAATATTAAATAGTAATGGTGACAGTGGGCAGCCTTGTTTCACTCCTGATCTTATTGGGAATGGTTTTAGTTTGTCTCCATTACATATGAAGCTTGCTGATGGTTTTAAATAGATGCTACTGATCATTTTAAGGAAAAGCCCATTTATTCCTATACTCTCTAGTGTTTTTAATAGGAAAGGGTGTTGGATTTTATCAAAGGCTTTTTCTGCATCTATTGAGATAATCATATGGTTTTTGTTAGTTTGGTTATTAATATAATTAATTATGCTGATAGTTTTCCTAATATTGAACCAGCCCTGCATCCCTGGTATAAATCCTACTTGGTCAT
>JAJPUD010014258.1:0-41242 GCA_023553655.1 Myrmecobius fasciatus
TGCATACCCTTTGACCCAGCAGTGTTTCTACTGGGCCTATATCCAAAAGAGATCTTAGAGGAGGGAAAGGGACCCACATGTGCAAAAATGTTTTTGGTAGCCCTTTTTGCAGTGGCTAGAAACTGGAACCTGAAGGGATGCCCATCAATTGGAGAATGGCTGAGTAAATTATGGTATATGAATGTTATGGAATATTATTGCTCTGTAAGAAACGACTAGCAGGACAATTTCAGAGAGGCTTGGAGAGACTTGTATGAACTGATGCTGAGTGAAACGAGTAGAACCAGGAGATCATCATACACAGCAACAACAGTATTACATGATGATCAATTCTGATGGACATGGCTCTCTGCAACAAAGAATTGTCTCAAACCAGTTTCAATTGTTCATTGAAGAAAACCATATGCACCCAGAGAGAGGGATATGAAATATGGACCACAACGTAACATTTTCATGCTCTGTATTGATATTTGCTTGCATTGTGTTGCCTTTTTCTGATTTTCTTTTTTTTTTCTTGTAGATAGGATTTTTCTTGCACAATTTGTCAAGTATTTCAACATTATTAACATGTAGTGGACTTCTTGCCATCTAGGGGAGGGGAGGGGACTGGGAGTAAAATTTGTAATGGAAAGCTTTGTAAATATCAATGCTGGGGAACTATCTGTACATATGTTATACAAATAAAAAGCTTTAATAAAAAAATAAAAAATTAAAATTAAAAAAAAGCATTTTTAGAAACTGAAAGAAAAATAAATCTTTTTTGTTACCAACATTTAAAGTAATAGAGTCTATCAAGGAGAATGTAAACTTCTGGAAGAATGAAATATTTGTATTTCTAGAATCAGGTATAGTGCCTTGCATATCATAAGGACTTAATTTATAAAAGAGTATCGTTTTTGAACTGGGAGTCATTAAATCATTAGTGGCACTCAAAATTTTCACATCAGGATTCCTTTACATCCTTAAAAATTATCGAGTACCCCAAAATACTTGCATTTGTATTAGAAATATCCATCAACATTACTCATATTAGATATTGATTGATGTTTTGAAAATATCAATTATTTTTTAAAATAAGCCAATTATATTTAAACTTCAATAACATTTTAATGAAAATAACTCTATCCCTAAATGTTAGAAGTATAACACTACTTTGCATATTATAAAAAATCTCTTTAATGTTCAGCTTACTAAAAGACAGCTGCATTCTCATATCTGTTTCAGCATTGTCTGTCTAATGTGCTATTTTGTTTGTAGTCTCAAAAAAAAATCCATAAGCACAAAAATATATAATTGCCAAAGGGGGAAAACTTTTCAAGAAGCATAGCATGAATCCTTAATATGTAGAACAATACCAAAAATAGCAATATTAAATAAAAATGCGATAATCATCATAATCATAATATATTCAGAGAGATCACAGTGGATAGATAAAATGCTAGGCCTAGTTAATGAAGACTCATCTTTCTGAATCCAAAATTGTCCTCACACCCTCTGGGTGCGTCACATAACTCTGTTTGCCTCAATTTCTTTATCTGTAAAATGAGCTAGAGAAGAAAATAGTAAACTATTCCAGTATCTTTGCCAAGAAAATTCCAAATAAGCTCACCAAGAGTCAGACAGACATAATTGAAAATAACTGTAAAACAACAACAATAATAATGCTATCATAGTGAAAGTAGTTTGGATCTTTTAGCTTATCCTTCAAAAGTGTTTTGGGATTCCTAGGCATCCATGAACCAAGTTTAAGAGCTACTAACCAAAACTAATCACATTTTATAGATGAGATTATAAAGATATCTTACTTTATGTGTTATACTCAGTCTCTGGATTACCACAAAATTAAGTCATCCTCAGAGCATACTTCCAAACTAACAGTTCAAAATCTAGAGCTATCAGGTAGCAGAAAAGATAGTCTTTACTTCAGAAAGATCCATTTGAAAATTTTACTTGGTTATTTGGGAGAATCCAATTTGAAATCTGATCCTAGACTCTTAACAGTAATATAATACTATGCAAGTCACTTAATTTCTTTTTGTATCAATTTCCTCATCTCTTAAACTGGGATAATGATAGGATATCTAGATTGTTGTAAAGTTTAAATATAGACTATTTTTAAGTGCTTAGCACAGTGTTTGATACAAAAGAACTACTATGTAAAGGATTATTCCCTTCTTTTTATTTAATCCATCTAATACACATTTTTCTCCCCTTCCAATTGAAGCAATCAATCTTTTAGTTAGTATTTAAGCTCCCATCAGCAACTCCAAAAACCTGCTCAATCAGCAATATGTACAGATGAGGTCCTGGGTGACTAGGTGGGGTTGGCAAAGAAATCCTGAATTATTGATAAGATTATTACACTTCCTGAGGCAAGCAGGGAAGGATAAAGATGGGGATCAGCTCAGCCTTACAGTCCCACCCCTGTGGAGGTCTTGGGAAACCACTTTACTATATTCAATGAAAAAGCCAAGTTATGATATTAAACTCTCAGGTTAAATTTTCTATAAATTTGCCAATGGTCTATGTCATCTTTGTTGAATTCCAGTTGGAGTTAGCCCACCATGGTATTCTGCCTCCTGCTATTTTTCTTCTTACTCTTTCCCCGTGTCTCATGATGTCATTCTCTTTATATAGCTAACTAACTCTTTTAGTCTACAAAACTCCTGTATAGATTTAGTCTACCAGTCATGGCATATTTCCTTTTTCATGGTTAATTGTGAGTTCGCTGGGGAACTTATCTTTTTCATTGTTAATTGTTGATTATTAAAATCCCTTTTCTTGCTAACTATATGCTCTCCCAAATCTATTTTATATTTACAATTACTGGTATTTATTTTACTTCTTTATTTTGTCTGTAACCTCTTCTAATAAATAAAAGTACCTTTTGGCAAGAAGAAAGCCATTTTGAGCTCTTCACATGTGAGTGGCTATGAAACCCCATCATTTGTTGCTAAATCTGTGATACCAGACCTAAACTTCATAATGTACTATTGGCATTTTAATAGCACCTTGTCAATTACCTGCAACCCCAATTAAAATGTTGGCTCTGCAATTTTTTTTTAATTTACTCCAGGGGCCTGAGAAATATATCTCCCCACATCCTGACAGCAATGACATCTTCTAGCTCCTATCTTATCAACTCATTATAGAAAGTGGGAGCTGAGACAAGTTATAGTAAGGTTTATAATCATGTCAGCACATTATTATATTCCTATTCTTATATGTAGATATTCTGCACAAAGGAATATAAATTTGTTTAAATAGAGCTTTGTTAAACCAAACAGATAAAACTAAGTCCATTTGAATTCCCATGGAATTATTTAATTATGCCCTAACCTTAAGTTACTTTGGTTCTTATTGTCCTAGTTCTTATTGTCCCAGCCCAAAGCTTTTTTAGTCATTGTCTGGATTTTGATGGTTAAGAGTGAGTGTAAATAATAAGTGTAAATGTAAATAAAAAGTGTAAATAAGAGTGGGCAGTTGTTTCTGTTCTGGCCAAAATCCCTTAGGATCTTTCTCTCCAAAACTGATTTATTTTTCTTTTAGCTCAATAGGTAATAGAGGCTATCTTTTGCTTCATTTCTCACCCAAACTTAAATCACTGAATAGGTGTTGCTTCATACAAATTAATTCATGGAAAAGACCTCATAAGGAATATAAATTTCTTGAAAAGAGCTCAGGAAATCAGGCATTGATAAAGTCACTGGGATTTAAATGGATCCACTGCCTTAAATCCAAATTACTGTAATTCTCTGAATGATTTGGCCTTTAATAGGCCCCAATCCAAGCTTCAGTTGGTCATTATTGGGTTTTGTTGTCTCTGAGTGAGTGTAAATAATGACTGTTTCTGTTCTAGCCAGATATCTTAAGGGTCTTCCCTTCCCAGAATGATTTTTTGAGCAATTAAAAGAAGCCATTTGTATATAGGGGATGGGGAGGGACTCATTTTTGTGTTTTTTTTTTTTTTTTTTTACCTTCACTTGGTCACTGAATGGGTGTTGCCTCAGACAAACAGACCTGGGAAAGATCTTAGTTTAAAAAAGGGAAGGACTGCTACAACATCCGGTGCCATTTCCAGCCAAGTCTTGCTACTGGACCAAGATGGCTCTAGAGGAAAGAATGAGGCTGGTGGCTTTTCATGGTCTTGCCTCATTGAAATCCAAATCACTTCCAACTTGACTTTAAAGGCAAGCCATCACACTCTTGATGTCATTGCTTGAAGGACAGACAGCAACATACCTGATTCTCTATCTAAAGATAAAGAAATTTCCTCCTTTGTCATTCTCTAAAGGGATATGAATTACAGAGTGGCAGCTTCCAGCAAAATCTCCAGGCAAAGATTTTACTACCACTTAACATAATGGCAAGGGTTATTTTTAAAGTCAATTATATCTTGTGACTCCAAGGAATAACAAAAGAGAGTCCTTAGTTCAAAGAAAGAGCAAACTGAATAACCTAATTTTTTGTAAGGCTTTATTTTAAAGCCCAATATGAGCTTAGATTGGAAGAAGACAAGAAAAAAATGTTTCTTTGGTTTTTTGTTTGTTTTGTTTCCAGAAATGCCACCACATGCATTAAAGGCAGTGGCTTGGAGAGCTCAGATCTTTGTGCATTTGGAATCCTTCTTTTCTTTACTTACTACATTGCTGATTTTCCACAAAGGTGTTTCTTTCATAAAAGGAATTACTTTTTTCTCTGAAGAATGAAAACGAAAATACCCTTTTTTGACATGGTCATAGTACAAAGAGGGCAGAAAAAACAGATAGTGAAGAGATATCAGGAAGTGATGAGGACATTCATTTCCTAGAAAAGTAATGTGAAGGAAAACTCCTTTACCAAATCCTTAAGATGCAGGGGTGCTACCTCGGACAGGAAAATGTATTTGATAGGTGGAGAACAGGAGGCACTGATGCAGTAAATAAAGATCCCAGCAAATGTCATGTCCCTGCTAGCTGCCCACTGTCTAGATGGATCATAAAAAAGAGATTGACAGAATTATATTTCTCTAAGTGAGCCTTTGTTGCTATGGACCCTAGTTAATTCTGACAGTTAACTCCTGAGGCAATTAAGAAGGTTGCACTGACTCCTAAAGTGGACCTTTTGTTCTTAAGTATTTTTTTTCTTATTAAATTCCTTGCATTGACAAAATTATCATGACCCCATGTTTTTCAATCAGAAGGTCAAGTTATGATCAGCAGGATGATTTCAAAAAGATCTGAAGAGACTTACATGAACTGACTCTAAGTGAAGTGAGTAAAACCAAGAGAACATTATACACAGTAACAACAAGATTATGCAATGATCACTTCTGATGGACTTGGTTCTTTTCAACAGGGAGGAAATTCAGGCCAGTTTCAATGGTCTTAGTGATGAAGAGAACCATCTGCACCCAGAGAATGGACTTTGGGAACTGAGTGTGGATCACAATATAGTAATCTCATGCTTGTTTTGTTGGTGGCTTACATTTTGTTTTCTTTCTCATTTTTCCCTTTTTTGATCTGAGTTTTCTTGTGCAGCAAGATAAATGTGGAAATGTGTATGGAAGAATAACACATGTTTAAAATATATTGGATTAATTGCCATCTAACAATTGTTGGATCACATGGAGAGAGATTTGATACACTAATATATTTTTGTGGAGTTAGCACTTCTGCACTTTGTACCCTATCAGTATGAAACACAATATAAGATCTTTAGGGGCAAGGGCTGTTTTATTTTCTTCTTGAATTCCTAGAAGTTAGCTTGGTGCTTGATAACTGCATAACAAAGGCTTGTTTTATGATTTATTAATTGATGCAGAAGAAGGATTCATCTAAATAATTAGCTTAAGGAAAATTTGAAACCAATTAAATTATTTTTAGTTGGGAAAATTTGGTAAAATTTTACTGAAAAGATAACATATGAGTTTAACCTCAATGAGGGTGGTGGTAAAAAAAAAAGTGTTATTAAAGTAGAATATATAGGACTTGGCAATACCTTGATATGATGAGGAGAGAGAGATTAAGAGACAGAGACAGACAGAGATAGAGAGAAATTCAAAGAGACAGAGACAGAATCAGAGTCAGAGAGAGAAAATTAGGAGTCACTAGATCATAGAATTAGAGCTAGAAGATTATTTCAAAGCCAACTGGTTTAAACCAATCATTTAAAAAATGAAGTAGTTAAAGCCCAGGAACATTAATGAAGTTGTCCAAAGTTAGTAAGAGAATTTAAAACTAAATCCTAAAATTATGGGATTATATGCCCAATTGAGGTGGGATATTATAATCCCATTTTATTGTTCAGTCATTTTTCAGTTGTGTTCATGACCCCATTTGAGGTTTTCTTGGCAAAAATACTGGAATGTTTTGCTATTTCATTTTCCAATTCATTTTATGGATGAGAAAAATGAGGCAAAGAGTTAAGTGATTTGCCCAGGGTCACACAACTGGTAAGGTTATGAAGCTGAATTCAAATTTTGATCTTCCTGACTCCAAGCCTGGAGCTCGAGCCACTTTCCCACCCAACTGTCCCTAATACTATATTAGACATGTTAAATTTGAGAAACCTGCAAGTTATCCAGCAATTATCTTGCAAAGTGGGGAAAAGGATGACTAGAATCAGAAGATCTGGATTCAAATCCTATTTCAAATATTTACTATGTATATGATCTTAGCCAAAGTCTATAATAACACCAGGTCTCATATCCCTTTCATGTAAAAAGAATGTGGTTTAATGAGATAGCTGTAATGTCCTTGGAGTTCTGGATCAAGTACAGTTCTCAACTATATTACTTTTAAACTTCCATACCAATGGTAGTCTCACACTGACAATAAATAACTCCATCCCTATGGCTTCATTTCCAAGTGCCAAATTCCTCTGTAGAAACTCTACTTGAAAAAATATACACAATAGTAATACTCATTTCAAATATACTTTTCCACCTTGCCTACATTAGGATATGTCTTCCCAGCTTTTAACTACATTTTGTTTGTTTATATAACCTCATTAGCTATGAGTATGAAGCTGAATTTGAATTCCTAACTTACTGTATCCTGGGCTGAAGGAGGTTTATATTTCTTTGTATTTCCAGTGCTTAGTCCAATATGTGATGTTTTCTATTATTTATCATCTCTCTCTCTCTCTCTCTCTCTCTCTCTCTCTCTCTCTGTCTGTCTGTCTCTGTCTGTCTCTGTCTGTCTCTTTCTGTCTCTATCTATCTCTCTCTGTGTCTCTGTCTCTGTCTCTCTTTCTGTCTCTGTCTCTGTGTGTGTCTCTGTGTCTGTGTCTGTCTCTCTCTCTGTTTCTGTTTCTCTGTGTGTTGCTGTGTCTCTGTGTCTGTCTCTGTGTCTCTGTGTCTCTGTCTGTCTGTCTGTCTGTCTCTCTCTCTCATCATATGATTTTATATCCAGCCTATCCTTGGAGGTATAAAAGACTTGTACAATAAATTAAGGATCATTTCTTTAAATAAGCCCATGAAAGTAAATACTGAAGAAAGCATTAAAAGACATCCATATTTGGGAGTAGGGAAAAAAATGATTAAACAGTGAAGATGAAATAAAAATGGATCAAAACATTAGAAGAGATATAGGAGAGAATAATATTGTAGAAGCGAAAGGAAGAGAAAGCATAAAGATAAAAGTAATAAATATAGCAGAAAATTCAAGAAGAATGAAGAATAAATAACTATTCAATTTTATAAGTAGGGTAATATTTTCTTTTAAGAGAATAACTTCTCAAAAACCAGATTGCAAATTCCTTTTATATGAGAAGAAAATAAAGGAAGGTACACAAAAAGTATAGAAGAAAAGCTTAATAGGCATTTTGTTCTTCCTCATTAATATTATTATTATTATTATCACTGAGTGATATGACAAAGAGTGGATGTAAAAATGGTAATAGGATATAAAGAAAAGGTTGCTTGAATATTTTGGAGGGAGAGGGACAGCCAGCATTTCACAAAATATTGAGAAATGTGATAGAAATATGTGTTCTCTTATATATTCTTCACATTATAAAGTCCTTGAGTTAAATAACTATTTTAGGTTTGTCTCTTAGTACTCAGCTAGGTGGTACAGTAAATAGAGCACCAGGCCTGAAATCAGGAAGACCCGAGTTCAAATTCAGTTTATATATTTACTAGTTATGGGATCCTAGGCAAATCACTTATCCCTGTTTACCTCAGTTTCCTCATATGGAAAAGAAAATGGCAAACTACTTTAGTTGTTTTGCCAAGAAAACTCTAAATGAGATCATCATGCACAGCAACAACAGTATTACATGATGATCAATTCTGATGGACATGGCTCTCTGCAATAAAGAATTGTCTCAAACCAGTTCCAGTTGTTCACTGAAGAAAACCATATACAACCAGAAAGAGGGACATGAAATATGGACCACAACGTAACATTTTCATGATCTCTATTGACATTTGCTTGCATTGTGTTGCCTTTCTCTGATTCTTTTTTTTTTTTTCTTGTAGATAGGATTTTTCTTGCATAACTTCTCAAGCATTTCAACATTGTTAACATGTAGTGGACTTCCTGCCATCTGGAGGAGGGGAGGGGACTGGGGGTAAAATTTGTATTGGAAAGCTTTGTAAAGATCAAGGTTGGGGAACTACCCATACATATGTTATACAAATAAAAAGCTTAAAAAAAAAAAAGAAAACTCTAAATGAGATCACAAAAGATTGGACACAATTGAACAACAAAAACAAGCACATAATAAATTCTTGTTGAAGTGAGAGATTTCAATTTCTTTTCAGTAGAATAGGAGAAAATTAGAAGAAGGGAAGGTGTTGAATAAAAGAAGAATTTTCTTTGTTTTTAAACACATTTTGCCATGTCACAGAAGATGCATTGGAGAGGATGGTAGAGGATGATAAGTAACATTGGGGAGAGGTAAGGCTTGGCTGGATGAGCATGAGAAAAGAATGGAGGCAGGGAGCCACATTGGGGGTGGACTGGGTTTTAACATGATGTGATTCTGTCTTAGACTTACAGGAATTTTCTGAGTAATAGTAAGAACCTCATGTCCTTGAGGTAGCAAAAGTACAAAATAGAGATATTTATAAACTATGGTGTTTCTAAGATTCTAAATGGAATATTGACATATGTCTGAAGCTGAATAGTTCAGTTGATTAGAGCACCATGCCAGAGCCTTCAAGGATTTGGGTTATATTTCCATGCATTCTAGTTTATGATTTCCATGATTACATATCGCTCCTTCTGCCCCAAATTGTCATCAGCCATTCTGAAAATGCAAACCATTCAATCCAAACAAATCCCTTTGTAATCCAAAGGGATACATAGAAAGGAATAGTACATTCTTTCTCCTTCATGCAAATTAACTCAAAACAGTTTTTTTTTTTCAATTAATAGTGGTTCTGCAATGCAACTTTGCTTATTTTTTTTTTTTGAAATTAAGACTAATACAGAAATACATGGATTTGACTAGTTTGTTTTTTTTTTTTTTTTGGCTTCCCTTAGCATAACAATATTTTTGGACACATATTCTTCAGCACTGCACATATCTTCCAAAGTGATTTGACAAGCTTAATAAGATTGGTCTTTTTAGTTCTAGTTTTAAGCTTACTCTTTAGCTCAAATGGATAGTTTGACATTTCCAAGGAAATTTTTTCAGGTTTCAGTAATATGAAATGAGAAGTTTTGGCTTAAGGAAAATAGAATTTACTTTGTGTTCATTCTTCTTGTAAAAAACGATTTTTGTCCTTTTCTTTTGGAAATCAATGATTACAAGTTAAAACAGGAAACAGAGATGGTAAAATAAACATAATCAGTTCCCTCTTCCCCCCATCCTTTGATACCGCTTATAATAGACCTTATCATTATAGAAAACAAAAATAAGTGAAAATAGTATGCTTTAATCTATATTTAGACTGCATAGTTCATTCTCTGGATATGGATTTGGATGTGTCCATTATGAGTCTTTTGGAATTGTCTTAGATCATTACATGGCAGAGAAAAAAAAAAAGTCTATCATAGTTGCTCATGACACAATGTTGTTGCTACTGTGCACAAGGTACTCCTGTTTCTGCTTACTTCACTCAGCACCAGTTCATGTAACTCTTTCCAAGTTTGTTTTTTCCCCCCCTGGAATGTCTGCTCAGAATTTCCTTTTGACAGTACAATAGTATTCCTTTGCATTCACATACCACAACTTATTCAGCCATTCCCCAATTGATGGGCATTTCCTTAATTTTCAATTTTTTGTCACCACAAAAAGAGCTGCTATACATATTTTTGTACATACATGTACTTTCCCCTTTTTTCTGATCTCTTTGGGATACAGATCTAGTACTGGTATTGCTGGATTAAAGAGTATGCACAGTTTTATACCTCTCTTGGCATAATTCCCAATCACTCACCAGAATGGCTATATTAGTTCTCAACTCCACCAATAATGTTCCAATTTTTCCACATTTTCTCTCTCCAATATTTGTTATTTTTTTCTTTTCTGATATGTATAAAGTGATATTTCAGAGTCATTTTAATTTGAATTCCTTTAATCAATAGTCATTTAGAAAATTGTTTTCATCTGATTTTTCCCCATAAAAATATTATTTCATGGAGAACTCATAATAAGGCAAGTACTCATGTGGTAGTCAGAAAAAAAATCAGTACAAGGACATTCTCCCAAGTTTCTCTTAAGAACTTTAGAATTCATTATTCAATATAGGAGACCCTGGCACAGAACTGTCTTATGCTGGGGCATACCCTCATCACAGAAGGTACTGTGCTCTATGAATAAAGCAGAATTGAGTTAGCTCAAAAGAAATGAGAGATGTACAAAATGTACAAAGTTAGAGAATCCACCTCAAATGTTTGTAGGGAACATTTGTCACCAACTTGTGACAGAGCATTCCAAGCTCCTATTGATCTGATCAGCCACAGCCAGACACAATGTAACTTGACTCTAATATAGTGATGTCATTTTGTTCTTCGAGAAGGAAGGACAACAGCCAATCATTTCATGTGACTATAGATAGATTTAATTTCTTCATCTGAAAACTGCCTGTTCATATCCTTTGACCATTTATCAATTGAGTATTCACTTGTATTTTTATAAATTTAACTCAGTTTTTTCTATATATTTTAGAAATGAGGCTTTTATTAAAAATATTGGCTTTAAAGAAAGTATTTCTCAACTTTCTGCTTCCCTTCTAATCTTGGATGCATTCATTTTGCTTTTGCAAAAAAAAATGCTTTCATTTGATCAGAATTATGCATTTTGTATTTCATAAAGTTCTCTTCTGGTTTAATTATAAATTATTTTCTTCTCCATAGATCTGAATGTAAATTATTCCTTCCTCTGCAAATTTACTTATGAATCACCCTTTATGTCTAAATCATTTTAACCTTATCTTGATATACCCATTGCTCTAATTATATTAAAGTGATAAGTACAAGATCTAATTGAAACCTGATATAAAAAAGCAGGTCTAACAGAAAAAAGTGTCAAGTGATGAACTGGTCTTGCAAGAATAGTTTTATATCACCTAATGGCATTGGTAGCTCTGCAGCAGTAGAAATATGAGACTTCTCCACACATGTGCCCTGCCCATTTGTGGTATCCCCTATGTGGTATTCCCTTACTCTTAATCTCTATGAATATGCATTCTTCCTAATAAAGTTGAATATATTTCTTAGAAAGTAGGCTTCATTCAGGCTTATAAGCAGGGGAAGTTGCTGTATTGCTATTTGTATTGACATATTATTTATTAGATAGATTTAGTTTGATTAATTTTGTCAACTGGATAACTGAAAAAAAGTTTAAAAAAACATTGGTGGAAGCTTATGAACTGTGATTTTAAAAGAGTGTAAATGCACAGAAACCTTGGAACTTGTAATTTTTTGAGGGGTGTGTAGGCGTGTGTGTGGGTATGTGTATGTGTGTGTTTATATAAATTACTAATTCAGAAATCTTCAATATAATTAGGAAACAAGTTAACATTTTTGGTCATCAGTATTTCCACTCATTCCACTCATTCATTTCCACTCATACAAGGATTAATTCAATATTTCTAGGATCTGTGCTTTCATCTGATAATCATCCACATTAAATTGCTTCACTGCAGCTTCCACATTAAGAGACATATTCAGTTTTCAAATACATCAAATAAATTGTTAGATTGCATGTAGATAGGGAAATGCTTTAAAATTGATAATTTATTTCTAATTAATCTTATCAAAATTCTGTACTTTGGGTATTCAATTGTAAGAATAATAACAACAACATATTTATAATATGTAGGACTTCAGAGGTTTCATTTGAATTAATAAAGATGACAGTTTTAGCCATGTCCAAAGAAGATATATGGCATGGTAGAAGAAATTTAAAACTGGCTACCAGGGTGAATTTGATTTGAATCCCAAGTCTGTGCTTTATTAGTGTTCAACTCCACACAGTTCACTTAATTTCTCACAGCCTCTCTTTATTTATCTGTATAATGGGGCAAATGATAATCTTATGTTTCTGGGGAAGTATTACAATATTTGATGTTGCTCAGAGTGTTGTTGTAAGAAAAGCACTGTTAACCTTAAAGAGTCATACAAATGTAAGTTATTAATCAAAGCATTATTTTTGCTTTGAAATTGTTCTCTAGCTTATGCTGATTTATGTGCCATAAAAATTTAAATAATGTTATAATACAGCTTAAAAGATCCTACAGTTTCCTAACCAACATTTTTTTTTGCCTTACACAGAGGGACAATATTAGAACACTATTTAAAAAGAAAACAAAGATTCTTTGTTATTTACTGTTTATATTGTAAAAATTATATGCTTAAATATTTTATGAAAAAAAGTATTATAATCATGTCTTGAAAAGAAGTGGGTTGGGGCAGCTAGGTGGCGCAGTGGATAGAGCACCAGCCCTGAAGTCAGGAGGACCTGAGTTCAAATCTGGTCTCAGACACGTAACAGCTGTGTGACCCTGGGCAAGTCACTTAACCCCAATTGCCTCAGCAAAAAAAAAAAAAAAAAAAAAAGAAAGAAAGAAAGAAAAGAAGTGGGTTTTTATGATAGTTTGGTTCTCTCTGCTCTGGAGGACTCTCTTTCAAAAAATATTTGGATGTCTGCTAAAATTGAAAGAAAAGACAAAAGAACATCCAGAAGCTAATTTTCAAAAGTATGACAGTAACTATGTGGCTTTGGGACTTTAGTAGCAAAAAGACACAACAGCATAGGCTCATAGCTTGCTTGATAACAAGATATTATATCAGCTTCAATGTAAAGAACTAGGGAAGAGTTGATTAAATGTATGTAAAATGCATGTAATAGAAGCCAGATATGTGGGCTTTGGGGAAGTAAAGGAGGCAGTGTTTGGTGGAAGCCAGATGATAGCTAAATCAGAGATTAAATATTTAAAAATCCATCATAGGGGTCAAAGGAATGAAAAAGAGGATTGCCTGAAGAACAGGGAAGAAATGCTTGCCACGAAATCAGAGGATGAAATCAGAATTGAAGCAAACTGCTAAATAACAGTATGATAGTATCAATGACAAGAATTGAGTTTGATGCTATGTAAGGGGGAGCAAAAAGAGGGAGAAAAATATTGGAACACAAGATTTTGCAAGGGTGAATGTTGAAAACTATCTATGCAGGTATTTTGAAAATAAAAAGGTAAAAAAAATACAAAAGTTAAAAAAAAGAGTTGTTTGCTAGTGAAAATCAAAGTTTCTCTATAAAAGTTCCTGCTCAAGAACAATTCTAATCTTGGAATGTGGAAGAGCACGAGTTGTAGAGACTCACATAGTCATACTCTGTCGGAATGTAGAGGAGGTACGAGCAAAATATTTTTTCAGCAAAGGAAATCAAAATACAAACTGGCTTGAATCACTGAAACCAAGGTGAATTTTGTGTATTTTCTAATTTTATGAAAGCTTCATGGCATATTCTAAGCCTATAGATTAACAGGAATAAATTAAGCAGAAATTGAAACTAGTAAATATTGTATCACCTATCCATGCCTAGGAATTTATATATATTTATATCCTGTTTTAATAAATATCTTATTTTTCATGGGACTATAGATTTGGGGCTAGAAGACATTTTTGACATCTTGTGAGGTATAGAAAGCTTAAGTGATTTGTCCAAGTTTACAGTAGTATATCAAATACTCAAATATTATTACTCAAAGATTTTAGCTACACCATAAGAAGACAGGACTCATTGAAAAAGATTGATCTTGGAAAAGACTGAAAGGAAAAGTAGTAGACAGAGGAGGATGAGATGTATAGATAGTGTCACAGAAGGAATAAACATGAGCTTGGACAAACTTTGGGAATTAATGAAGGCTAGAAAGTTTGGTATCCTTTGATTCACAGGGTCATAAAGTAGAATAGAATGAAGGAGAAGGAGGAGGAGAAGGAGGAGGAAAAGGAGAAAGAGAAAGAAGAAGAGGAAGAGGAGGAAGGTGGAAGAGGAGAAGAAGGAAAAGAAGGAGAAGGAGGAGGAGAAAAAGGAGAAGGAAAAGGAGCAGGAGAACAACATAACAATGTGACTGGCAATTCAGGATTTAATTTCAGTTCCTTAGAAATTTAAATAAAATATATTTTCTGTAATATTACCTTTTATGTAATTACTCTATTGTTTCATCTTTAATAATACATGTTACCTTATAAGCTGCAATTATTGTGATGATTTATTTTTGCTTCATTTTTCAACAATCCTTCAAGGCAAAAGGAATAAACGTTCCATGCAGGAATAGTTTTTGTTGATTTGGGATGTATGATAACACTAATTCTACTTTATCTTTGCCTCTTCAAAAGAACTTGTGAATTATTCTTTATTTAGCAGCAAACTTTCTATATTCTGGAGGTCAAATTTTTTGTTCAGATATGGTCTTTTCATTAGAAATAGGTGAAATTCACCTATATCATTAAATGACCATCTTCTTCCTGGAGGAAAATGCTCATTTTAGCTGGATAGGTAATTCTTGGCTGTAATCCAAGTTCCTTTGCCTTTTGGAATATCTGGTTCCAGGCCCTTCAATCCTTCAGTGGGGAGGCTAACAGATCATGTGTGATGCTAATTATTGATCCTTGGTATTTGAATTGTTTCTTTCTAGCTGCTAGCAAAATCTTTTCCTTGGTGCGATAGTCCTGAAATTTAGCCACGATATTCCTTGGGGTATTAATTTTGGGGTCTCTTTCAGGAGGTGATTGGTGTATTCTTTCAATGGTGATTTTGCCTTATGATTCTACAACCTCAGGGCAGAAGATAGTATTTAGATTCTTTTTTTTTTTTCATCATGGCTTTCAGGAAGTCCAATAATCCTTAGATTGTCTCTCCCAGATCTATTTTCCAAGTCAGTTGTTTTTCCTAGGAGATATTTCATATTTTCTTCTATTTTTTTTCATTTTTTTTGTTTTTGTTTGACTGATTCTTGAAGTCTTATTGAGTCATTCACTTGCATTTGTTCAATTCTTATTTTTAAAGTGATGTTTTCTTCAGTAACCTTTTTAAGCTCCTTTTGTAACTGGCCAATTTGTCCATTGCACTCTTTTTCCACTTCACTAATTTTATTTTTCAGTGCATTATTGTCTATTTCCAATTCACCAATTTTGTTTTTCAGTAAATTGGTGTCTTTTTCATATCTCTTTTGCAGAGCATTATATCCTTCTTGCAAGATATTATATCCTTTTTGCACTGATTTCAGTTTATTTTCCCATTTATCCTCCAGCTCTCTTTTGAGATTCTTTTTTTTTTTGCTTTTTGCTGAGGCAGTTGGGGTTAAGTGACTTGCCCAAGGTCATACAGCTAGGGGATGTTGAGTGTCTGAGATCAGATTTGAACTCAGGTCCTCCTGACTTCAGGGCTGATGCTCTATCACTGCGCCACCTAGCTGCCCCTTCTTTTGAGATTCTTTATGCAATCTTCCAGAAAGGCCTTTTGAAAAGGGGACCAATGATGGTCCTTAATAACTTCCTCTGGAGTTGTGTCTAAAGGAACCTCAGGATCTGGGGTCAGCCCTTCTTTCTTTCGAAAGAAGCTGTCTATGGTGAGAGCTCTCTTTTGCTTCTTCATTTTTTTTTAGATAGCGTGGAGATCTGTTTAAGGCTAGAAAAGTGGTGGCTGCCACAATTTGCCCTCGGGCAATTCTGCAAAATTAATTTAAGGTGCTGTGCTGGTAGGGGCTAGGACTAAGTCTGAATTACTCCTTAAACAAGGCAAGTCTGCCAGAACACCTGCCCCCAATCAGGGCAGAGTGTCCCGAGTGCTTCAGATAATCTCTAGGTGTTTGGAGTTTGGAGTTTCTGCCACGCTAAGCTGAGTCCCACCCTCACTTCCGGGTTACACCAAGTAAACTGTTTACCCCTCTACCCGAGTTAAACAGACCTGATATGAAGTTCTTCAGAGATATCTGCTAGAAGTGTCCTAATATTTCTGGAGTCATTGACTTGAAGATCACTTCAGAGGCTAATTTTATTGTTGATTTGAGAGAAGATCAGAGGAGGAAACAGAGTCACGTTTTCACTCCGCCAACTTGGCTTCGCCCCTTCACTTTCTCTATATTCTGAATGAGTTTATAGGAGTAAGTCAGTATAAAAAGGGCTCTGTACATCTCTTCCAGTAATATAATAACAAATTGATTAGTGGACAAAAATTTCATGTTCAGAATACCTATATTTAAATTAATTATCTTCAGGTCTAAACATGTTATCTTCCTACACTCATACTTCTTCCTTTTATTTTATCACCATACAATCATTAATTTGGTGTTGGAAGAGAACTTGGGGTTAATTCTATTCAACCCATTTCATTTTAAGGATGAAGAAATTGACATCCAGGGAAAAATATAGTAATTTGTTCAAGGTCACCCAAGGAAATGGCACTTCGGTAGTACAAAGAGATTTCATAGGAATGAGGAATTTTTCATATTTACAAATATGTACATCCATATATGTATATTGACATTGATATCATCATCTGTATCAATCTATGCGATGTGTCTTAAAAGTGTTACTGTGAAGTTAAGCTATTAAAGTCAAGAATTAAGTGAGTGGATATCCATCAGTTGGGAATGGCCAAACAAGTTATGGTATATGAATGTTATGGAATATTATTGTTCTATAAGAAAGGATCAACAGGATGATTTCAGAGAAGTCTGGAGAGACTTACATGAACTGATGCCAAATGAAATGAGTAGAAGCCAAAAAAACATTATACACATCAACAACAAGATTACAAAATGATCCACTCTGATGGACATGGCTCTTTTTAATAGTGAGGTGAACCAGGACAATTTCAATAGACTTGTGATGGAGTCATCTGCATCCAGAGAAAGGATAAAGGGGACTGGGTATAAAATGATATTTTCATCTTTTTGTTGTTGTTTGTTTCCTTTTTTATTTCTCATTTTCCCCTTATTGATCTGATTTTTCTTGTTGCAGCATGGTAAATGAATAAATACACATAGAAAGAAATGCACATATTTAATATATATTTGGATTACTTTCTGTCCAGGCGGGAGGAGAGGAAGGAAAAATTTTGAACACAAAATTTTCCAAAAGTGAATGTTGAAAATTATCTTTGCATGCATTTTGAAAAATAAAAAAGTTATTATTATAAAAATTAAGAATTATGCTCTTTTCCATAGTTTAAGAATTCAAAATTATATCTATGGTGATTAGGTGTCAGAGTAGGGCTTTGGGGAAATGGCATGACATCATATTTATATGTAGATAAAATATGATCTTCCCTACAATCCTATGAGGTAAATGATATTACCGCTAACCGCTGTGATACTTGGGTACCACATATTCTCTTAGGTTTTTTTCTAATATTATTTTCTATATATGAAAAAATATATATATGGGGCAGTTAGGTGGAGCAGTGGTTAGAGCACCAGTCTTGAAGTCAGGAAGACCTGAGTTCAAATCTGGTCTCAGACACTTAACATTCCCTAGCTGTGTGACTCTGGGCAAGTCACTTAACCCCAATTGCCTCAGCAAAAAGCAAAAAAAAAAAAAAAAAATATATATATATATATATATATACACATATATATCATGTATAATACAAGCACATACATACAATATTCAATAGAGATAGATATGAATATATGTAGCAGAATAAAGAGAGCTCTAAATTTAGAGTTAGAATCATCTTAGCTCATATCCTAACTCAGATACTTTTTGGCTATGTGACCTTCGGTGAGTAATTTCACCTAATCCAAGATTTAATCTTTCTATTTGCAAAAATGGGGATAACAATGTCTATTTCAGATGTTGTTATGAAAAAATTATGTACACATATATATTATACATATATTCACACTTACATTTATGGGTCTATGTATATAGACAGAGAAATATATATACAAATATGTACATATATTTTCTATATGTATGCATGCCAATTAATATATGAATACAAAATAAATATTTGTATATATTTGTATGTATACCATACATATGGGTATCCATGCATAGACACATAAAAATCCATGAATTATACTGATATATATTAATGTTTATATATATATATATAAATAAAATCATTCTGTATATATAACATATATATATAAATTTTACATATATTTACATAAACTTTGCACACCAAGATGTTACTGTAAATGCTAGATATTATTGTCTTTTTTACATTTCCTCTGTTTTAGCCTAGCATGGTCTCTTAACCCATCCATTAATCAGATTTATTTGTGCTTAAAAAAAAATTAAAGCTTTTTACTTACAAAACATAGGCTTCGGTAATTTTTCATCATTGATCCTAGCAAAACCTTTTATTCCAAATTTTGCCCTCCTTCCCCCTATCTTCTCCCCTACATAGCAGATAGTCCAATGCATGTTAAATATGTTATAATATATATGTTAAATTCAATATATGTATATGTAGTTATACAGTTATCTTGCTGCACAAGAAAAATCGGCTCAAGAAGAAAAAAAAAACTGAGAAAAAACAAAACAAAATGCAAGAAAAAAACAAAAAGAGTGAAAATGCTATGTTGCCATCCTCTCTCTGGGTGTAAATGGCTCTCTTTTCATCACTGAACAATTGGAACTGTTTTGAATCATCTCATTGTTGGAAAGAGCCATGTCCATCAGAATTGATGGTCATCATGTATAATGACTCAGATTTATTTATGAGAAAAATATTAAAAAATAAACTATTTCTGAGAGAAAAATTACAAACATGAGTTTTTATGGTATAAGGGACAGACTATTTTCTTATAGAACAGTATCGGGACTCTCAAAAAAGTAAAATTAAGAATAAAGTTGTTTTTTAAGTATGACAAGTACATGTGAGGAAAAGAAAAGAAGAAAGATACATGAAAAGTTCTGAGGAAACCTGGATAGTGGAAGGTAGTCAATTCTACCTCTTCTCCTGTTTGCCTTACTAGTGATTAGAGTATCCATGGAACTTAAGCAATATGACACATAATTGTCCCAAGGAAATAATAAATGACCTGGGAGCCTATCTGGGTGGCAAAGTATAATACTTTAATTGTTTCATAATGTGGCATACAGTTAAAATTCATATTTTCCAAATTACTTTGAACTTTCATTATATTTTCATTCATAATTCAGAGATCACAAAGTAGATTATTTCAAGTATGGAATATTCTTTCACCAGTCATTTTAATTATATGGAAAATTATGCTGATATCATGTTCTACAGTTCAAGAAAATTAAGACAGGTTTATTATGCACCTCAATAGAGACAGATTTATGGATATGTCTATATACCTATTTATCTATATGAGTTTCTCATTTATATCATTATATATATATACATATATATACACATATGGAGAGAGAGAGAGAATTATATCTGCACGTGCGCGCGCACACACATACACACACTCACACACACACACACACCCCAAACTATATTTAAACTATATCTTCACCTGGTTCTTTAAACAATATCACTTATTTTGCAGCTGGCTGTTATTATAGGACAGTCCTATAATAACAATGAAAGAATATCCCTCTCAATGAAGTCAAAGGTGAAGTATTTTTCAGGGCTAAGGTTAGTATAGATCAAGATATATATAGACAGATATACACATACACACATATATACACAGAAAAATGAAAAAATACCCCTTCTATTTCTATCTTTACATGTGAAGAAAGATATAAAAGGGGTATTTCTTCATTTTTCTACTTAAATATCTATTACTTTGTCTGTCTCTTCATCTACTGTATTCTTGGTTCTTATGAAGAACTATCATTTTCTCAACATACTAAACAGTCCATATTGGTTAAAGACAGTGTGGCAAAGGAAAAAGTTAAGTGTACTTGGAATAAAACACTGGATATAATCCCAGATCTTATAAACTTCTTATCACTTATAGTTGTGGGCATTTAATTTCATTGAGCCATTTGCAAAATAAGTTATTTGAACAGGAGGCCATCTAAATTGCCTTTCAACTTTAAATTTTATTATTCTATCAATAATTTGCAACCAAACCTAAAATCCAGTTGCTTCAATGAAAGATCCAGTCATTGCTCCAGATGTTTGGTCTACATAATGCAATGCAGCTGGAATGGCTGCAATATTTGACTGAAATTGCTGAAATTACCATACAAGCTGTGTTTGCATGCTGTCAGAACAGCTGGTCAATTCAGTAATTCAGTTAAAAAAAATTCCAACAGACCTGTTGTTCGGCAGCATTTTGAGGCAAACATCCAGATGACAGGATTGACAAATCATAGAAACATAGTCCCAAAATTAATTGCCTGAGTTCATGTTGCTTCCATTAGTTAACCATATGACCTTAGGAAAATTCACAGTCCTCCTTGCAGCCATTAAAGTTTATCATCTTGTAATTATCTGCAATTCAAATTTCTCTCAGTGTATACACTCAGCCAAAGATATTGGAGTAGTTTGCAATGTCCTTCTCCAGCTCATTTTACAGATGAGCAAACTGAGGCACACAGGGTTAAGTGACTTGCTGAGGATTATTTAGCTAGACATGTCCAAGTCTAAATGAATTCAGATCTTATTGAATCCAGTTATGACCCTCTATCCACTGAGTCACTGAGAGAACACCAGTCAGTCAGCTGCTAAATTTTCTTGATCTTACCTCCATAAAATCTCTCATGTGCAATCTCTTCACTCACATAGTCACAGTTCTTACATTTAGTATTGCATGAACCACCTAACTGAACTCTCTTTCCCCAGTTTCTTCCTTCTTCAATTTTTCTTCTACATATCTGCTAAATTGATGGCTATAGATTTAGCTCTCTCTCTCATAACATTATATATATATATATATATATATATATATATGTGTGTGTCTGTGTGTGTATAATAACATCAAATATATGTGTATATATATACATCACATATATATACAGATATATAATGTTGCTGTAAGAGATTGTATCATATACATATTATATAATATATATGATAAATTACATAGACATTCTATATCAACACAATTCATATTATATTAATGTTATTTATACATATACATACTCATTTGTGCACATCATTTTTCCTCGAAATCAAAAGTTCTTTTATTGTTCTTTTATATCCTCAGCATCAAACATGATTCTTAAAACAGGGTAGTTGTTTAATAAATGCTGGCTAAATTGAATTAATTGGAACCTAGTTCTTTATAAACTGAGCCAGGTCTTTCATCATAATACCCATAGAGGACTCCTAAATCTGCATCTTTCTTTTTCAACAGTAAATTGAGTATGGAGATTAAAGAACTGGACTAGGAATGATAAAAGACTGAGATCCTGTACCACCTCATTCATTTACCAGTTGTGTGATCTCAGGTAAATCACATCATCTTTCTTGGTATTTCTTTATCTGTCAAGCAAAAAATTTGGATTTGATCAGTTCTAAGATCCTACTATAAGAAGCATCTTTTAAAAAATGATCATACATTAAAAGGAAAACAAATGGAAAGACTAAAATTAAAACCCTGTGGATTTAAGAAGGAACTTTGACACTGATGGGCTGCTATGCATATGTTTCTTTTAGAGCCCTGATTGTCTTGCAGCTAGCAACATAAGTATGTGGCTAGTTCTATCCCTTATTCCCAGCAAGGACCAAAAGCAGAACCACTGGGGCATCACGAAGGACTCCTTAATTTCCTGAGCCACATATACACCATCCTTCCTTCACATTTCAGCCTCTAAGGCATTTTAATGAGGACCTGGAAGCTTTCATGCAATTTTCACGGTGGCAGATTTTCTAAGTGCCTGGCTTCCTAGCATCTGCTACAGAACTGAAGCAGAAAAGCAAAAAGCCAAAATTTAGAACTAGAGTTTTAACCGAGGTCTTTGCCTGACTGCCCAAGCAGTTATGAGGCAAGCCTTACCTCGGCTTTGCTTTTACTTTCCCACATAGAATATATGCAAAAAGAGAGTGACTCTCAGCTTTGAGCTACAGGAAGGAGAAATTTCAGTGCTCCAAAGCCTCTCTGCTGTTATCCTCCAAGTCCATGGTCTGTCTGGACAAAGTCCTTCCAGTGTATCTCAAAGTCAGGCTACTTTGCATGGTGTCACCAATGGTCTTAGAAGTTTGTACTTAACTAATAAACTTGGATAAATAGGATGACTTCTTTAGAATCCATGAAAATGATATGGGAATTAAGTTAGAAGATTTCCAAGTTTTTATCCCTGGTAGTAACTGGTTGGGTGATTTTGTAATAACTAAAGAAATGCCTAGTGAATAATATTCTGACCGAAGCCATATCAAAATTTGACTCTAAGTACAATAAACAAAATTGCACAAATACCTTATAATAATTGTGAATGTCTTAAGGCCTGGGTGAAATTCTTACCCTTACATAAGATTTGAGCTGGGAGCTCAGAAAAACCTTTTCCAGGACTTAATGGGTAGAAAATATCAGGGCTGAGATTTAAACTGTTTCCAAATCCAATCAGTAAATTCTTCTAGGAGATTTATTTGTCTTCAGAAAACAGATAGATGGGTTACAATTTGCATCCCGAGAGGTGGTACCTACATTTTTTTTAAATCAGATATCTAATGAAGTGCCTATTTAATTGATAATTTCCCTTATCCATTAAAGAACTCTGATACCTTACTGTGTTATAGAGTTGACTCAGGATTCTTGAAATTATGCCAGTGGAACCATCTTTCTGAACCAACTACTATGCTAGACAGGCTTTAAATTTGTATGCCCCCAATGGACTAGACTTTGCCTGAGGATCAGCTAGTTAAATTTAGAGAGATGCATCTCCAGAAGGTTAGCCACTAGGTGGTGAATGTTTCTTGACTACTATAAGACATTAAGGCCATTTACCAAGGCATGGGAAGTGAGCAATCTGTTTTGGTGGACATGGCACCCATACTGATCAAATTGCATTGCTCTTAAAGCCTAAAAATATTTACCACTGGTAACTCTTTAAGCATTGTCTTCAATTATCCCAAGTCCTATTGCTCCAAATGACTATAAGAATATAAACATGTTGTCTTCTATAAGCCTTCAAACAATTCTAATCATTCTATCTAATTTGCTTGGGCTAATTGTGATCTAAAGAAATAACCTTGAGGAAACAGGGGAAAAAATAGATCAATAAATGAATGTTTCTCTTGAGTCAAATCAGCCAGGGAGTCTCCAAAAGATCTTTTTTTGTGAGGAGTGTCTGACACACAGTAGGGAATGAATTCCTCAGTCTTGATGAGAATGGTGACAAAGTGCCCAGTGATATAAAAAATCTAAAAAGTGCATAATGGTTGGGACATTAAACTTTGGTTAACTTTTCCAGAGCAGCAAGCTGATTTAATGAGCTGTGACCTTGAAAGCAAGCAATGAATACAGAAAATGTCTTTCTAAGACAATTGAGGAAGTTAAATAACATAGCATTGTTCTCATCACCCATTAACCATAATCAGACCAATTGGAACACACAATTAAGTGGATTTATCTATTGCCTTTCCAGCATGCTTAAAAAAAAAAAAAAAAAAAAAAAAAAACAAGTGACAAATTGAAACAATAAGATAAATTGGCAAAGTATCCCTCCTCCCCACCAAAAATAAAGAGGCTATTAAAACTTAAAACGCATTCTGATCAGTCCCTTTTCTTTTTAACATCTTAAGTTTCCAACAAAGTAAAATAGAAAAAAACCCGGGATCTTACAAAATCATTTCATCATCAAGGGCACAGTGCATGTGGCAAGCTTTGAATTTCAAATGGAGGAAATAGGAAGGTACCTTTTAGGTTTGCTACTTGTTAACGTATATGACCATGAACAAATTTATATTTTTTTCTTTTTGAGTCTTGACTTCCTCCTATGAAATAATTGGGTTGGACCAGATGACTAAAGGTCCCTTCCAACCTACATCCTATGAACTTAGAAAAAAGTATGTGCACTATTGATATTTAGAAACAAAATGGACTTTTGGAAAGAGTTTGACCAGTAGAGGCAGAAGGAGAGGTTTCTGATTAACTTTGAATTATTGCCAACTACTTCCTCAGAAAATTCAATTAAGTAGAATTCCTGATCCCCAAGTGTTTCATTCAATCGAGGCTTTACCATATAAATATGCTATTGATGCACAAAGTTGACAAACATTGTTCACAGGTTGTTTGAAAATGAAAAGTAATTCACTCTATAAGTTCAGTACATTTTTAAAGTTAAAAACATCGTTAAAGTTTAGTTTTCTTTGTTTTTCATATAAGGACAAAAATATGCTTCTGCTGCTCAAGTCTCAAAGAGATACACAGCAAGAGGCGTTAGTAGCCCTGGGAGATCTGTGAGAGCATGGGTGAGAAATGAAATCCATTCCTAGGTGCCAGTAAATGAAAAATGCTCCCACTGAGCTAATACAAACTAATTTGAAGGTGTGGGAAAGGTCACATCATTTTGCTTTATCTGGAGTACTGCAACCTGAAGCATGTTTGTAAGTGGGAAGTAATAGACCAGAGTGAAACATCAAATTTCGGTGAAGGTGTTCAAAAGAATAGAGTTTTCTTGTTAAAGACTGAATGGATTTGAAAGATGATATGGAATTTTAGGTTCAGAGGTAGAAGGGACCTAAGAAATTATCTAATTTAAAAATTTCATTGAACAATGGAGCCAGGAGAGATTAAGGGACTCAAGACTGTAAGACCATAGATTCAGAGTTGCAAGAGAATTTAGAGTTTATTAAATCTAACTATCTTTATTTGATTGATTAGACATTTGAGATTCAGTTTTCCATACCCAGGAACATAATTCTAATTAAGTGTCTGATGGACAATTTGAAGTGAACACCGCCTGACTCCACTCTGAGCCCTATATTTACTCACATTCTATATCCAGCTCTATGCCAGAGAGCCAAGTTTCTTACCCATTTAAAGTCTGAAAACAGCTTGAGTTCATGTCCCATATCACACAGGTAATAAGAATAAGAACTAAAAGCTTTCATCTAGATCCCCAAAACTCTGTAATTACTGGCCTCTTCATTGCATTATATTCCCATCTCATAATCTGATAATTAATGCAGAACACACCTACATAGACACCTATTGATTGATGAGCAAAATCATCCCATGTATATTAAGTGGAAGGAAACAAGGTGATACAATAGATAAAGTGCCAGAACTGGAGTCAAAAAGACTCATGATATCTGATACTTAATAACTTTCTGATCCTGGGCAAGTCTCTTAACTCTATTTGTATCAGTTTCATCTGTAAAATGATCTGAAGAAGGAAATGGCAAACCACTCCATCATTTCTGTGAAGAAAACTCCAAATGGGACTATGAAGAGTTGGATGCTACTGAATAACAATAATTATAAGTTGCTACTTGATATGCTCTATGTACTATAGAAAATTTGATACATTTAAGTTGATCTGCCTCCATTGCAGACATCAGACTCCATCAGTAAATAAAACATAGTATTTGTGAAACTAACAAGTATGATGTCATGCAATCTTGCAAGCATATTGAAAGATGAATTTTGAATCAACATTTTCAAACCTTATCTCTTCAAAATGAAGATGTAAGATCTTCTTGTAATGCAAGATGGTATAATGCATGACCAAAGTATAATTCTTAGGTCTGAAAATTATTTTTCCTTTATCACTTTGACCAAATAATTTAATTTAACTCCTCTTTCCTCATCTGCAAAGTGGAGGAAATATTTGTGTTCATATTTGAATGTGTGTGTATATATGTATGTCTATGCAAAAACATAATATATCAACACAATCACAAATATATAGACAAGTATATGCATATATATCCTTAATATATAAAAAGCATTTTATAAATTGTAAAATGATTTACAATCAGCTTTTGTTATTTTAATAAAAACAAATATTTATCCTTCAGTATTTAATTCTTCACACAGTAAAAACATGAATGAAGTAATAGCTTATATATTTCTGTATATCCTTAAAGTAGATGTCTTCATAAAGGAAACACAAATAGAAATTTTTCTCTCTCATTCTCCCATCAATAGAATTGTTAAATTAGCAGGACACTGTTTACTTTCTGTGATTGACTAAGACTCAATTCTAGTGAAGATGTAATTGCTTATGTGAAATCTAAGAAGCTAGAAGAATGAAAACTTAGAAGCAGTTGCTTTACTTTGCAGAGCCTTATTATTTCTATATGATTGCATAATGATGGAGTTGTCCATGAATGCAGGGGTATAGTTGAATGTTTTCTTCCTCAGGTGATTTCTTTGAAGATAAAAACAGAAAAAAACTCTCACAATCATAGACTCAGAATTGCTATTTTGCACAATTTTTTGTACCTCACTCCAAAATGATACCTTTAACTTCCCTTGGAAAAGCAAAGCTTACGTTTTTTGATTTCCCCCTCTAATATCTAGGTAGAAGAACCAACAAGATGATCTTTGTGTGATAACAAAGAATAGTGTGTCACCAAGAAACACAAAATAAACAAGGTAAAGGAAGAGCATGGGAAGAAGTATTTATTAAACACTTGTCACGTGTCATATACCTATGGCAAGTACTTTACAAAAACTGTAACTTTTATGCACTTTCTACAGAGGAGAAGTCACAGTTAAAATAACTAATTCTGTATTTCCCTGCCATCTTATTTACCCAAATTATGTTTTTTTTTTCCTTTTCCCCTTTCTCTCTTCCCACCTCCCTAGTATTGTGCTTTTGATGGCCACCTCCCCCAAACAGTCCTCCCCCCTTTAGAGCCCCTTCCCCTTTTTTACTCCTTTCCCCTGATTCTTCTATTTTCCCTTCTATTAGTTTATCCTTTCTTTTCCTCCTTTCCCTCCCACTTCCCAATTGTGTCTGATATACTTTTTTAGAGCCCAATCTGATGAGAGTAAGATTTACACAATGCTCATCTCCCTCCTTTCTTTCCCTCAATTATATTAGGTTTTCTTTGCCTCTTCATGAGATTTTACCTTATTTTTACTTTCTTTTTTTAAACCTTATTTTACCACTTTCCCCCTCTTTTCCCCAGTATGATAGCCTTTCCACCTCTAGTTTTTTTCATATTATCAAAGTAATATCAAATTATACCCCAATATTTCAGTATACCCATAGTAGAAATATAGTTCTCAAGAGTTCTTTCCTTTTTACCTTTTTATGCTTCTCTTGAGTTCTGTGTTTGAAGGTCAAAATTTTTGTTCAGATCAAGTCTTTTCATTAGAAATAGGTGAAATTCACCTAAATCATTAAATTTCCATCTTCTTCACTGGAAAATAATGCTCATTCCAGCTGGATGGGTTATTCTTGGCTGTAATCCAAGTTCCTTTGCCTTTCTGAATATCTGGGTCCAGGTCCTTCAATCCTTCAACGTTGAGGCTGACAGATCTTGTGTGATTCTAATGACACTTCCTCGGTATTTGAATTGTTTCTTTCTAGCTGCTAGCAATATCTTTTCCTTGGTGTGATAGTCCTGAAATTTAGCCATGATATTCCTTGGGGATTTAATTTTGGGGTCTTTTTCAGGAGGTGATCAGTGAATTCTTTTGATGGTGATTTTGCCTTCTGATTCTAAAACATCAGGGCAGTTTTCTTTTAAGATTTCCTGGAAGATAGTGTTTAGATTGTTTTTTTTTTTTTTTCATCATGGCTTTGAGGAAGTCCAATAATCCTTAGATTGTCTCTCCTAGATCTATTTTCCAAGTCAGTTGGTTTTCCTTGGATATATTTCATACTTCTATTTTTTCATTTCTTTGTTTTTGTTTGACTGATTCTTGAAGTCTTATTGAGTCATTCACTTGCATTTGTTTGATTCAAATTTTTAATGTATTATTTTCTTCAGTTACCTTTTTTAGCTCCTTTTGTAACTGGCCAAGTGAATTTTTTTGTACATTGCAGACTTTTTCCAATTCACCAATTTTGTTTTTCCGTAAATTGGTATCTTTATCATATCTCTTTTGGAGGGCTTCTTGTGCTGATCTCAATTCATTTCCCCATTTTTCATCTAACTCTTTTTTTTTTGCTTTTTGCTGAGGCAATTGGGGTTAAGAGACTTGCCCAGGGTCACACAGCTAGGGAATGTTAAGTGTCTGAGACCAGATTTGAACTCAGGTCCTCCTGACTTCAGGGCTGGTGCTCTAACCACTGCACCACCTAGCTGCCCCCATCTAACTCTCTTTTGAGATTCTTTATGCAGTCTTCCAGTAAGGCCTTGTAAAAGGGGGACCAGGTCATGTCTCCCTTGATGGCTTCCTTTGGAATTGTTTTGCCTATAGGAACCTCAGGATCTGGGGTCTGCCCTTCTTTCTCTCCATAAAAGCTTTCTATGGTGAGAGCTCTCTTCTGTTTCTTACTCATTTTTTTTAAAAAAGCTTGGAGTCTGTATAAAACAGAGAGGCAGTGGCTGTGGTAATTTGCCCTGGGGCAATTCTGCTAATTAACTTCCAGCTTTTGCAGTGGGCTACAAACTGCCTTTTACAAAGGCAGCTCTGCCAGTGCATCTGCCCACAATCAGGGCTGAGTGTCCCAAGAGCCTCAGATAGACTCACCAGGTGTTTAAAATCTTCCATGCTGAGTTCTGCCCAATTTCCTGCCCTATCTTCTGGAGCTGCAGGAGGCAAATTGGTCAGCCCCCTGCCCAAGTGAAACAGCTCTGTTATGATGCTCTTCAAAGGTAACTTCTGCAAGAAATGTTTGTTAGTCCAAATATTTCAAGGTTCTTTGACTTAAAAATCAGTTCAAAGGCTTAATCTGCTGTTGATTTGAGAGAAGGTCAGAGGAGGACACAGAGAGTCGTGTCTTCACTCCGCCATCTTGATTCTGCTCCCCTTGAGTTAAGTTCCTTTTAAAAAAAATTTAGTTAGAACAACCTTAATTAAAGAATTTAAACTTAACTGAAATATCCTAAAGTAACAACCAGTTTCTATAGATACAGGCAGTAGTTACTAACCATGGAAAGAAATAAAATTTAAATCTTGACTTGAAGAAAATCTGTTGTCCTGTCTCTACCTTTTAAAGGTAGAGAGCAAAGAGCTTTGGATTTGGGAACATGTCAAAGAATATGTTCCTGTTGGTTCTATGATTTATTACTTGTGTTACCTTGGGCAAGTTACTTTACTGCCTTTCCTCTGTTATATGAGATGACTGAACTAGATGGTATCTAAATAGTCCCCTAGTGCCTTATGAACTTATGTAGTCCAAATCACTAAAAAGCAAATCTCATGATTTCAGTGTTAAAGTTTCCTATTCCTATGTCTATAACAAGAACGTCAGAGTCAAAGAGATGCATGTCAAACAAGTATTAAAAAAGGCAATAAAACATTTATTAAGCACCTATTATGTACTGGGGACTGTGCAAAGGTCCTATGCAGCAAATAGGAGGATATATATATTTTCTGGAGAGCAATTTATTTTGAGCCATAATTATTGTCAGGGGATTTGGAAGAGCACACCAAATTTTACTGAACCCAAAGCTACCAAAGGCTTGAAGGCTTCAAAATGCTCATAGCTTTTGAAACTCTTCAAAAGAAATCATGAGTGGACATCTAATTCTATGAATCTCAATCTGAGTCAGTAGAATGCTTTATTGGATTATATATATATATATATATTTTTTTTCCTTATATTTCTTGATATGTTTATCATGTGTAACTTCATGATGCTTCTGTAATCTTCACCATGGCTTACATCTAATACAAAAGTTTTAACTAATGTTCTGGGGACTTTATTCTCATTCTTTTGATGTTCTGTTGTGTTTTGAGCACATATACTGTCCATTAGTTATGCATTGTTCTTGCTATGTTCTTGCCCTATCCCTCATTCCATGGCTTAATTCCCCTATTCACACAATTCTCTGATAAACATCTTTGACAGTAAAGGGAAATCAGAGGACCCAAATAAACCTCTTACTATTTTCCATGCAGCCTCTGTGATGTTGAGGAAGTAATTTTGCATATTTGTGTTTTGATTTAAGCATTTGTAAAAATGAGTGTGTTAGAGTAGTTGAGCCCAGGTTCCTTTGAACTCTAAACATATGATCCTATCTACTTTATAAAATAAAGGCTTGTTGCTATTATTTATGTAGGTGCTTTAACAAAAAGAGCTATACTTGATTATTTTACAAGTATGTCGATTGATCTTCTCTTGCTCATATCTAAGAAAAGATTTACTACAGATCATAGTTGCCTAAAGGAATCATATAATGGTAACAAGTGTATATTTAAATATACTTTGTTGGAGTCTTTTTGTTCTGCATTGACTAAATATTCTCTTTTATTCTATTCTTTTTCTTCCCAGGGAACAATTCTTTATAAATAAGATTACATTTTAGTAAAGAAAAAAGGGGAAGAAGTTAAAAAAAATTAAAGCCAGCCCATATAGCACAAAATTCTGACATTTTATGCAGGATTTCATATCTTTGAAAATCCTCCCTCCATCACCTCCAGGTCTGTAAAGGAGTGGGATCAAATCTCCTAATATTTCTTGTTTGGAGAAAATATGTGCTCTTTCTAATATTTCATCATTCCTATTTTGATTATTATTGTAGTTGCTTTCCTTGTCATTTTATATTATTCTTGTGATTGTGCTTACTTCATTTCATATCAATTCATGTCTTTCCATATTTCTTTGTGCTAATTATGTTCATGATTTCTTACAGTATAGTTTATATACCATTATTTTATCCATCAATTGGAGAGAGGCTGAATATCTTATGGTATATGAGTGCTACAGAATATTTTTATTCTATAAGAAATGATCAGCAGGATGATTTCAGAGAGACCTGGAGAGACATATATGAACTGATGCTAAATGAAGTGAGTAGAACCAGGAGAACATTGTACATAGCAACAGCAAGATTATGCAATGATCAATTCTGATGGACAACAATGAGGTGATTCAGACCAGTTCCAATGGTCTTGTGATGATGAGAGCCATCTGCACCAAGAGAGAAGACCGTGGGGACTAAGTGTGGATCACATTATAGTATTTTTACCTTTTTTATTATTGTTTGCTTGCATTTTGTTTTCTTTCTCATTTTTCCCTTTTTGTCTGATTTTTATTGTGTACTATGACAACTGTGGAAATATGTATAGAAGAATTGCACATGTTTAACATATTAACATTACTTGCCATCTAGGAGGTGGGGGAGAAGGGAGGGAGAAAAACTGGAACACTAGATTTTGCAAGGGTGAATGTTGAAAATTATCTGTGCATATGTAAAAAGCTTTAATAAAAAAAAATAAACGCAAGGAAAAAAATCATATTATCTTCATGTACCACAATTGAGTTAGTAATTCCCCAAAGGAAAGTCACTGCTATAAATATTTTGGTGTGTTATTCATGTGGTAGGCTCTCTGGATTAAAAAATATGATCATATTAATCACCTTATTTGCATAATTCTAAAGTGATTTCCAGAATGATTGTTCTAATCTACAACTCTACAAACAATGCATTATTGGCCCTATTATTTCACAACGCCACTAATTTTGACTTTTCCCTTCTTTTATATTTTTTGTTAATCTATTCAATAAGAGGGGAAATCCCCAGATTTGTTTTAATTTGTTTTTACATTCTTATTAAAGAATAGGAATATTCTCCCATGTAGGATAATTATATTTTAAAAGGCTCATATTAAATTGTGGGGCAGTCTTGATAGGATTAAATCATTTCAATGGCTACAATTGCCAGAATCATGCTATTCTTTTCAAAGAAGTGCAAGAAGTGGTGTGAGCTAGGGGTACATCAGTTCTTTTACTTATTGTTACTCCAGCCTTAATTACTGAATGGGGGAGACCTATGGAAGGCCTTAGCTTAAAAAGGTCAAGGTCTCCCATTTCATCCAGGGCCATCTCTAGTTGTTGTGATCTATATCTAGCCACTGGACCCAGATGGCTCACTCACTGAAATCCAATTCACTTGCATATCATGGCATCTCCTCCCTGATATCATGATCCTCTTTGAGAAGAAAGGACCAACAATCTGTATGAGTAGAGTTGGCCTGGAATTGATCAGTTGGAAGACTCCTTCCTCTCTTCCTTTATTCCTTCTTTTCCTACTTCCTTCCTTCCTTCCTAATTGACTTAGATTGAATATAAATAGGAGTCATTTCTGCTTTGGCCAAAAACCCTGAGAGCCCCCCACCTCCCAGATAGATTTATTTATTTATTTAGACTTTTTTTTTTTTGGCTAGGTAAAAGAGGTCATTCTTATGTCTCAAATTCTAACCTTGATCACTAAATGGGTGTGGCCTCAGTCAAAGTACAACCTCTGGAAGACCTTAGCTTAAAAAGGCCTCTCACTGCCTCTGGGTCATCTCCAGTTATCCCATCCTCTCTTATTTATAGGTTTAAAGAGAAGCTCAAATATCTATATATCATTAATATAGGGAACAGGAAAGCACTCCCTCCTCGCAATCTTGCCCCAATCTTTACTCCATCTGCAAATTACTGCAATTCTTTTTCTAGGAGTCCAATTCTCCTATTCCATTATGAATTATGGGGCTTGTCATATAAACACCATTTAGAAGGGCTTGGTCACTTAAAAGTATAAAGAATATGTGAAGAATGTATGATTTCATCTTAGAAGAAAGTATCAAATATTAAATCTTCTGGTATACTAATGGAGATTACAACTGGTCTATAATTTAATAACTCAGTTTTAGAAAATTGCTCAGATTTGTTCAAAAAGCATTTTTTTCTCAATCTTGAGTTGTAGAAATGTACAGTGATTCCCCTAGGGTTTGATAGCACATCATTATAAGAAAATGGATTAGGACTGAAAATTTCTTGTTTTAGGCCAGCTGTCTAGACACTATTGATGGGGACTGACTATCTTCCCCTATTAGGAAGGAATATTTGGCTATTATCAGATATAGGCAATTCCCAAGACTATCTTGTTTGTATGGAGTGCTTTTGAAGATGGAACTCTTTTGTATATCCCTTCAACCTCTGTGCACCTTTAAACAACTTTTAAAAAGTTGACTAGCAATGTCTTTAGATTGGTCTGGGACCTGCTCTACCAGGCACATTCTCTTTTGCTTCTCTTTTATACTTCCCTCTAAGCTGGCTAGCTCTTTCCCTCCTTCTTGATGTCTCCCTGAGTTCCACCTTTACTATCTGGTTTTCTTACCCCTAAGGCTGCATTTTCCATATAAAAGATTTACTCATGATGAAGATCTTTGCTAAGTCTTTCCCAGGACTAAACCCACTTTGAGGTTACTCTCTCTTCCTCCCCATAGTGCCTTCCCTTTAATGATGTCTTTCTCCTTACCTATAGTAAGGACCAACTCTGGTTAGTTTGCTAAACCCTCTATGGAGCTAACCTAACATCTTACTCCCACCTCATAGAGTATTTCTTTTCTACTGGATAATTGTGAGGTACTCTGGAGAACTGGTCTTTTCCTTGCTAACTACAGGCTCTCCCATATTTCATATTCTATTTCATATTTGCCACTCCTGGGGCCAATTTTATCTCTTATTTTTGTCTGTAGCCTCTTCCCGTAAATAATCCTGCCTCTTGCCCAAGACAATGGTCATTGTGAATGTCACATTTATTTTAAACTAGGAATTGCTACCCTGACCTGATCACCATGAGAAACTGCTTCTTGAAACCTTCCAAATGTATAAATAACTAGTATCATATTCCTTCCCTAGAGTTTGGAGAATAAAGAGAGCACCAGACTCCTGAAGAAGATGAGACAAACCATAAAAGAGGAAGGGACACAGCAAAGATCAATTTCAACTTATCATTTATGAACCTTAAAAAAACCACTATAAAAATTGAAAGAAAGAAAAAAGAAAAAAAGCATAAATTAGCAACATGATTCATTAATTCTTATATTGCATATGTGCAATAAGATTATACATGAATATCTAATAGAATGAATGAATCATTCACAAGTTCAATAATTCTGTGTCTTAATATGTTCCTCCAAAGTTTAAATTGGACACCAGGGATATAAAGATGAATCACACAGCCCCTGAACTAAAGCAACTTAAAACCTAATAGGTACATCATAAATTGAGTAAAATTACTTAAAATACAGGAATTAAAAACAGAAAATAATTATTGGAAAATCTGTTTCTGCATCATTTCAAATAGTCTTTCCTCTAGTTTTTTGGGTTCCATTTTATAAAGATTCAAAATGAGTGAATTCCCAGCTCTTTCTGGCAGAAAACATGAGATCTTATTACTAAAAATAGTTACACATTTCTTTTCCCTATTTTAATTAGTTTCTTATGTATTGATGTTGGCATAAGGCAATATTTACATTTGTTAAAAGTGTCTTTTCAAAATTTATCACTATTCAACTTGATAAAACTCATTGAGCAGAAACCAGGAGCTCTGTTGGTAGGCAGAACTCTCAGGTGCTGTTCAAGTGCTGAAATCAACAGACACATCCATGAGTCAAAATTGAGGCTGCTTAATAAAGTTGCCACCTCATTTCTCACTCTGCCTCATTTTGTTCCTATCTCAAATACCTGCCTAAACAATGAGAACTCTAAAGAGCAGAAAGTCAAAGGAGAACAATAGAGGCACAATGTAACATTTTAAAAGGATATCAGAAATTATGAGCATAGACCTAGAGCTTGAAGAGACCTTTGAGATGATCTGGTTCGATTTTTTTACTTCACATATGAAAAAACCGTGGACCAGAGAAATTACCTTTCCAATATGATACAACTATTAATTAACAATAGAATTTAAACCCACAGACTTTGAATGTTTGCCGAGTGTTCTTGCTAACATACCATAGTCTTATTTAAATATTAGTTCACCTGTCAATCCTTTTTGTTCAGTTCTTTCACTTATATCTGACTATGAAAAAATTTGGAGTTTACTTGGCAAAGGTATTGCCATTGCTTTCTGTATCTCATTTTACAGATAGGGAAAGTGGGACAAAGGAAGTTAAATGACTTGCCAAGGGTAATAGAGTTAATAAATGTCTGAAGAAACATTTCCCCTTATAAAAATGAGTTTTCCTGACTCCAGGACTAGCACTCTATCCACTGTGCCACTTAGCTTCCCTTCTTAACCATATGATTTTCAATAAGTCACTAAACATTGGGAGAAATCCCTTTTTTCTTTATTTTGAAAACACATACAAACATCAGCAATGTTCCTCTCACAAGTTTATTACAAAATTAAAATTATATAAGGACTTTGTGTCAGTATGTTTCTCCGTATCTATAAATGAATATGAAAAATCAATGTAAGTTTTGGTTATGAGTAAGAAAAATATAAAGAAATGTGTTAAGGGAAACTCCCCCTTGTTTTTTTCTAAGCTTCATTTCACTAATAAGAGGCAGTAGAATAGGTCTTCAATAAATACTTATTATCAGCCAATATTTTCTAGCTTTTAGTGACATTGGGTTACTGAGAGGAAATCTAGCCAGTATGTTTCTAAAGTGATAATTGTTCTAGGTAATCTTGGACGTTTCTTCTAACTCTCTGGCTTTATGGGATGTGTCTATGAACTCCATGACATTTCAGAAAACGTGGAGTTCAAGAAGGGTGGAAATAGTCCAGGAAATCTGGATGAAGGAAGAAGAATTAGAGCTATATTTTAAAGAGATGAAATGGAAGTTTTAGGGATAGGGATTACAAAAGTGGGGAAAGAAATAAAAGGAGAAAGCAAAAAATAAGTTTGATGTATATGTGTATAAATGAGAAGAGATGCAAGGTGAATATTCTTTGGGCATTTTAGCAAAAAAAAAAGAAAAGAAAAGAACAAAAGAGAAGATTGAGGACAGATTATAAAGGGATTTTGAAAGGGAAATATTGTGTTGCATGCAATGGAAAGAATATTGAAACAAGACTTTCTAATCATGAGATCTGAGATCATATTCATGCTCTGGAGTTTCATGTGTGTCCTTCATTAAATTATGGGACTTCAACATTCTTTCTTCCTTGTTGATAGATTTTCCTGAATTACGAAAAGATAGGAAACATTCAAATACTACTGCTGCTGTTGATAATAATCATTCCAATAGTATCATTCTTTTTGAGACACTCTGTGCAACTCCAGCATAGGAACTGAGATGGGGAATTAGACTGCAATACACATAATTCTGATTAGACTATTTCCGCAACAGTTTTTTTTTTCTAAACTTGAAAAGATAAAATTCAGCAGTAGATAGAAAATAGATCTGCCGGGGGCGGAGCCAAGATGGCGAACTGCAGCCAGCATTCTCTGTGAGCTCCTGACACCTTCCCTCAGACCCAGACAAATTGAGCCTCCGAACTGGTTCTGGAGGGAGGGCTCCACCAAACACTTGCACTACAACACACTGCTATCAAAAATCTACTTTGAAAAAACACTGGAGGTTAGCCTCAGGGGAAATTGGCCACTGGCCGGGATCAGATGCCAGTGTGCCCAGGGGCGGAAGTCGGCTGTGACAGAGGCGGATTTTAGGTATTCAGGAAGCCCCTGGGAGACACCTGGGCCACTTTGCTCTGCTTGCTGGCAGGTGCTTTGGCAGATCTGCCTTTGGTAAAGGGTGGATTGAGAGCAGCTGAAAACGTGGTCCTAGGATGGATCTAACCAGATCAGCCTCAGACTGGAAGTCAACTTGGCAAACTGCCCCAGGGCAAATTGAAATTGGAATAGTACTCCCTGCTGGTGACTGATATCTCAGCTGAAAACCATGAGTAAGAAGCAGAAGAGAGCTCTCAGACAGCTTTTACGGAGAGAAAATGAAGAAGTCCCCAGATCCTGAGATTCTGAAAACAATCCCAGATGAAGCCACAAAGGCGGACTTATGCTGGTCTCCCTTCCAGAAGGCTTACCTGTAAGATTGCATAAAGAATCTCAAAAGAGAGCTAGAAGAAGAATAGGGAAATAAATTGAGATCAGGGCAACAGAGATATCAAAAACTGGAAAACAGGACTAGTGAATTGGAAAAAGAAAACAATTCACTAAAAAACAAAATTGGTGAATTGGAAAAAGACAACAATTCATTAAAAAATAAAATTGGCAAAATGGAAAAAGAATGCATTGAATCAAGAAATTCAATTGGCCAGCTACAAAAGAAGCTAAAAAAGATAACTGGAGGAAATAATACTTTAAAGAGTAAAATTGGGGGGCAGGTAGGTGGCGCAGTGGATAGAGCACCAGCCCTGAAGTCAGGAGGACCTGGGTTCAAATCTGGTCTCAGACACTTAACATTCCCTAGCTGTGTGACCCTGGGCCTGGGCAAGTCACTTAACCTCAATTGCCTCAGCAAAAAGCAAAAAAAAAAAAAAAGAGTAAAATTGAACAAATAGAAGTAAATGACTCAATAAGACTTCAAGAGTCAGTCAAACAAAAACAAAAAATGAAAAATTAGAAGAAAATATGAAATATCTCCTAGGAAAAACAACTGACTTGGAAAACAGATGCAGGAGAGACAATCTAAGGATTATCGGACTCCCTGAAAGCCACAATAATAAAAAGAAGCTTGATGCTATCTTCCAGGAAATCATGAAAGAGAATTGCCCTGATGTTTTAGAATCAGAAGGCAAAACTGGCATTGAAAGAATTCACCGTTCCCTACTTCCCTGCCCACATGGATCCCCACTATTCTTCCCCCCACCTCTGTTTTTCCTTCCCCTCTATTATATCCCAACGAGCTAGGAATCCCAAGAAACAGCCTTACAAAATAATTGCATTATCTACTCCAAGTAGCACTAGCCTGTTGGAGGCCATGGCTTGGTCCTTATACTCCTGCTTTTCTGTTGTCCCCATTCTAACTCTTTTGCTCCAGGGTGGAGATGAAGACAAAATGTCTCTGATATACATGCTTTCCTTCTCGAGATCCCATTTCATGTTTGGCTCCTTGTTGGTTTTCTATGACATCTAAACTAAAAAATGAAAATGGTTTTTCTCTGTGGCCAAACACTTTTGAAAGGCCATATTTCATGTCACCTTACATGTTTTCTTTCTGACAAGAACCTGATTCCTGACCCCTCAATATCCTGTACCCAGAATCTAGGGACCTATGAACACCACCTCCACATCCCAGCTGAATGTGTTCACTCTATTTCTCTACCCACGGGAACCTCCACCATTCTCCCCCACCTCTGTTTCTATTTTTTTTATTAAAAGCTTTTTATTTACAGAACATATGAGTGATTTTTCTACCTTGACCTTTGCAAAACTTTTTTTTTTGTTCCAGGCTTTTCCCCTCTTTCCCCCCACCCCAACCCCTCTAATACATGGTAAATATGTTAAGTTGTATGACAAATACAATATATGTATACATATCTATGCAGTTGTCTTGCTGCACAGGAGGCATCAGATCTAGAAAGAGAAAAAAAACAACCTAAGAAGGAAAACAGGGTGCGGGGAGATGTTCACAGAAGGAGTTGGAATGCCGTATTATGATCCACACTTAGTTCCCTCAGGCCTCTCTCTGGATGTGTATGACTGTCTTCATCACTGAACAATAGTAACTGGTTTGAATCACATCATTGTTGAAGAGAACCATGTCCATCAGTCTTGTTGCTGTGTATAATGTTCTCCTGGTTCTGCTGATTTCACTCAGCATCAATTCATGCAAGTCTCTCCAGGCCTCTCTGAAATCATCCTGCTGGTCGTTTCTTACAGAGCAATAATATTGCATAACATTCATATACCATAATTTATTCAGCCATTCTCCAATTGATGGGCATCCTTTCGGTCTCCAGTTTCTTGCCACTACAACAAGGGCTGCCACAAACATTTTTGCACATGCGGGTCCCTTTTCCTCCTTTAAGATCTCTTTGGGATATAGGCCCAATAGAAACACTGCTGGGTCAAATGGTATGCACAGTTATCAGACTTTTTGAGCATAGTTCCAGATTGCTCTCTATAATGGTTGGATTCGTTCACAGTTCCATCAACGATGTATCAGTGTCCCAGTTTTCCCACATCCCCTCCTCATTATCTTTTCCTGTCATTTTAGCCAATCTGACAGGTGTATAGTGGTATCTCAGATTAATTTGCATTTCTCTGATCAATAATGATTTGGAGCACCTTTTCATGTGACTAGAAATAGTTTCAACTTCTTCATTTGACAATTGTTCATATCTTTTGACCATTTGTCAATTGGAGAATGGCTTGAATTCTTATATATTTGAGTCAATTCTCTATATATTTTAGAAATGAGGCTTTTATCAGAATCTTTGAATGTAAAAGTATTTTCTCAGTTTATTGCTACCCTTCTAATCTTATCTGCATTCATTTTGTTTGTACAAAAGCTTTTTAACTTGATATAGTCAAAATTATCTATTCTGTGATTAAGGATGATCTCTAGTTCTTCTTTGGTCACAAATTCCTTACCCCTACACAGATCTGAGAGGTAAACCATCCTACATTGTTCTAATTTGTTTATAATATCATTCTTTATGTCTAGATCATGAATCCATTTCGACCTTGTTTTGGTATATGGTGTTGGGTGTGGGTCAATGCCTAGTTTCTTCCATACTAGTTTCCAATATTCCCAGCAGTTTTAGGGAGTTTTTATCCCAAAAACTGAGGTTTTCGAGTTTATTAAACATTAGATTACTATTGTCATTGAGTATTTTGTCCTGTGAACCTAACCTATTCCACTGATCCCCACTACTGTTTCTTAGCCAGTAGCAAATGGTTTTCATTACCACTGCTTTATAATATAGTTTTAGATCTGGTACAGCTAGGCCACCCTCATTTGCTTTTTTTTTTCATTAATTCCCTTGAAATTCTTGACCTTTTGTTGTCCAGATGAATTTTGTTGTTATTTTTTCTAGGTCAGTTAAATAATTTCTTGGGAGTTTGATTGGTATAGCACTAAATAAATAGACTAGTTTAGGTAGTATTGCCATCTTTATTATATTCACTTGACCTATCCAAGAGCACTTGATATTTTTCCAATTGTTTAGATCTGACTTTATTTGTGTGGAGAGTGTTTTGTAGTTTTGCTCATATAGATCCTGACTTTCCCTTGGCCCCACCTCTGTTTCTTTCTCAACATCTGTATCCATACATCATAGGAACCTAAAAGGAAAGATATAAGTTTTCTCAAAACCACAAAGTAATAATTTCATTCCCAACTTCAAACAGGATTTATCTGTTGTAGCCCGTAATTGGATCCCTAGACCTCGATTTTCCTGTTCCCATTCTGCCTGTTTCCTTGTCTGGATGTGTTCAAATAAAACAAGATTTAAAAAAAAAAATTCACCGATAACCTCCTGAAAGAGACCCCAAACTTAAAACCCCAAGGAATATCATGGCCAAATTTCAGGACTATTGCACCAAGGAAAGGATATTGCAAGCAGCTAAAAAGAAACAGTTCAAATACCGAGGAACTATAATTAGAATTACACAAGATCTGTCAGCTTCCACATTAAAGGATCGAAGAGTTTGCAATCAGATATTCCGAAAGGCAAAAGAACTTGGATTACAGCCAAGAATAAGTTATCCAGCTAGAATGAGCATCATCTTCCAGGGAAGAAGATGGTCATTCAACGATACAGGAGAACTTCACCTATTTCTAATGAAAAGACCAGATCTGAACAACAAATCTGACCTCTAAATATAGAACTCGGTGGAGCCAAGATGGCGAACTGCGGACAGCTTTCTCTGTGAACTCCTGGGACATTCCCTCAAACCCAGACAAAGTAAGCCTTCCAACTGGTTTCTAAGTGAGGGCATCGCCAAGCATTTGGACTACAACGCACTTCTATCAAAGATCAACCTTGAAAGAACTCCGGAGAAGGTTAGCCTCAGGGGAAATCGGCCGCTGGTCGCGATCAGACTCCAGCCGGGGCGGAAGTCAGGGCTGCTATAGAGGGGCGGATTTTGCGCACCCAGGAAGCCCCTGGGAGACGCCTGGGCCACTTTGCTCTGCTTGCGGGCAGGTGCTTTGGCAGATCTGCCTTT